>PVHP010010940.1:0-46172 GCA_004024765.1 Zapus hudsonius | reverse complement strand
TAGATTTTCTCTTCTGTAAAATAAGAATAATATCATCTATTTTCTTCATAATATAGACAATGAGAATACTACATACTATTAGAAAATACATATGACACAAAAACCTTCTTTATAACTACATTGAAATTATAACTGAAAATGTTCTTGGTGGTAGTAATAGTTTTCTTTACCCATAGCTTTTCTTCATAAATTTTGAAAGTCACCATCTGGATCAGAAAATTAAAATATAATTCAGTATATCTTTTGACAATTTTTTCATATTAAAAATAAGTTACATTGAATGTTTATGGGTTGTTCCAGTGGGTATAGATATGGAGCTCTGCTGATGTAATTATCAGTTTTTAATTAATATTTAATATTAGAAAGCTAGTTAATAATTTCTTATCTAATTTAATTAAATCCCATAATGTATCCATAATATAGCAATCATTATCTGTAGTTTCAGAGGAGGAAACTGAGACTTAGAAGCTTACTTGAAGACTTAGTAACTTATTGATTGATTTCTCTCCCTGCCCCAGTGCCAGTGAGTCAATTAAGCATACTTCATGATTTGCTGATTGTCATTCTTTCGTGGTTTTGTCAGTTATTTCATAAGAATGGAGTTCCTGTGCATCTGCCATTTCTTAGGACATAGGAGCTCCATTTTTGTTGTTCTTGTCATTTTGTTTCAGAGGTATTTAGTGCTAGAAATCCCAAGTCTGGTGGAAAAATAATTTTTTTCTTTCTTTTTTTTCAATTAATGCTCCAGAAAGAATGTTCATTGTATTATCATTATGAAATCTTCCAATGTGATTCTGTCCCTAAAGTAGAGTTGATGGTGTGAAGTGGGCAAGAACTCTTGTGTGTGCAGGAACAACAGGAGGGCAGGGTATTAAAGTACTTTGGTAAATAAAATGAAGGATTGAGTCTGTTTTCTCTCATTGTTTTAAATATTTTATTTGTTTGAAAGAGAGACAGAAAGAGGCAGACAAAGAGACAGAATGGGTGTGCCAGGGCCTCCAGCCACTGCAAATGAACTTCAAATAAAGGTACTACCTTGTGCATCTGGCTTTACGTGGGTACTGGGAAATTGAACTCAGGTCCTTCTGTTTTTCAGGCAAAAGCCCCAACCGCTAAGCCATCTCTTCAGCCCTTCTCATTGTTTTATAAACACTGAATAATTCTAGGTTACTCTTAGTTCATCCATGCAAATCTACGCTTGTACACATACACGCGCACACACAATTCTCTCTTATAACACTTGATCTTATTATGACAAACGTTGAGTAACACCCATTCAAGGACCCTAGAGAGACTAGAGCTTAGTTTTTTTTTAGTAGAAGTGGAGGCTGAGGTTAAATATGTGCGTCTTCTTTATGACGGGCTTCATTCTGACGGGATGGTTTTCTGGAAGGTTTCCGTTTATTTTTTTAGGCTACCTGCTCGCCTAATTGCTTGGGATTAGTGAAACATGTGCTCTCATTTTAGTGTGTTTGCTAAGTTGGAATGGTATTCTGTTTCCTTCTTTGTTTACACCATCTTCCAGCTCTATTTAGAAATCTTCAGGGCCAGGTGTGATGAATGCCCATGTTACCACCACTCTGGAGGCAGAGGTTGGAAGATAGATACAAGTTTGAAGCTAGCCTGGGCTGCATAGTGAGTTCCAGGCTAGCCGGGGCTACATAATGATACTTAAAACCCTCCACAAAAACAACCCAATAAGTAAATAAATAAATATTTTTCTACATAAATTTAAAGATTTTGCTGGAATAGCAGTTGAAAATGCCACATTCTTCACGTAGACTTTGTTGTCTTTTCTCCTTCCTTCCTCTCTTCCTACTTCTTAAGTATGATGTTTGTGTCTAATCTTCATTTTTGTTAAAATTTTGTCCCTTTGTTATATTTGTTGAGGACATTTTATGGATTTTCCCCTTACTCCAGGTACCAGGAATGACAATCCTTTGCCATCTATTTCGCACCAGCTTGCATTATTATTGTGTTCCTAGGACTTTTAATCATTTTAAAACATACTTATTAGATGAAACTCAAAATGTTTAACTCCAAATGCTGGCCTTCTATCTAAATCTATGCATTTCTTAGAAATCTTAACTGGCTGTCCAGCTGCTGAGAAACCCATTATACTTTCCAGTATTTTATCAGCAAATGGTAATTCTAGCAATAGATAAATCCTAGGACATGATGAATTTAATCAGTTTAATATATTAAGCTGGCTTTCATTTGGGTATTTTTTTACATACACACTACTAGGAAAACATGCATTGCTGATAACATTATATTATTTGTTATGTGGCAAAAATTATACTGAGAACTAGAATTAGCATGAATAAAGATATTTCTTGTGCTCACAGGTAATATGATGTATCTTTAATGTGCAGAAGTTCTAGCAGATTCTAAGTATGCCTAGGTAAAGCAGTGGTGAATAGAAAATGTGACATTTTCTATTAGGGGGAGGAAACAAGTAATCAATTAACCCAGTCTTGAGGCTGAAATGTTGATAATGTAGCTGACTACCTGAGGGGTCCCAACAACTGGGTGAAGGCCACATGTTTACTGAGTTTATCCATCATGTTGCTAATAATTGATCTCTGTGGAGAAGAAAGACCCATTAGTACATAAACTAGAATTTGTATACATAGGTGTCCCTAAATATTTGTAACAAGATTTTGGGCTTTATAGCCATTTTTCCTATCAACATCATTTTGTGTGTGTTTGTGTGTGTGTGTGTGTGTGTGTGTGTGTGTGTGTGTGTGTGTGTGTGTGTGGTGCTGTGATATGTGGTGTTTGCATTTGTGTGCACCTTATGCATGTAAGCTCAGAGGCTATAGGATGTCCAGTGTTCTTTACCTATCACTCATCTGCTCATTCCTTTGAGACAGGATCTCTCCTTCCACCTGTAGATGCTTGCATGAGTGACCTTTCGGGAATCTTCTGTTTCCATCCCACAACAGACTAGGATTATAGACAAGCTTGGCCACAGCACGTACTCATAACTGCTGCTCCATCTCAACCATCTCCCCAGCCCTCAACATCAGTTTTTATTTGGCTAAGCATCTTTTGCTTGTGCTGTATCACAGAATCTGTTTCTTTGAGGAGCCGTGAGGAATCATTACCAAATTAAGTGGGCAAAAAACTAGAAAAATTGATAAAGGGGAGAGATATTCAAGTGACATGCAAAATGAAATGATTGACAAACTGAGCAAATATCTAGAGGTTTTAATGAACTATAAAGATATGCAATCTATTTGGAATTCTTTTTGTTTTGTGAAACTATTTTGAAGCTGAAAGAGTAACATTTTTGGACCAGACACCTTACCCCACAACTTTCGCAGCTGTTGAGAAAGAAGAGAAGCCATTTGGCCTTTTGTGGTTGCTGAAAGCATGTGACCAGGGTTTGGAACTCAAACCTGCAGGTTATGTTGTCTTGATTTTCTTAAAATAATGTATTCTTTTTCTTAAGAGAGCATACTTGGAGCATGGATAAGGCCCCTGGATTTTAATTTCCATAACTAACAGACACTGGTGTGTTAGGTTAGATTTGTTCTGAGAAACCCTTTGTTGAGCTTAGAACTGGAATGTAACCTCTGCAGAGAGAAGCCCTGTCTTGTTCATCTTTCGAACTGAAGACCTAAGCCCAAGGCCTGAACCCAAGCACACCTTCATGAAATGCTTATTGTTCTAAACCTGAATGACGTGCCACCTTGCCTTCGTGGATATTTTCTCCAGATGTGCTATTTATCTTTGTATTAGCTTCTTAGATGGTTGGATATAGTCAGCAGCAGCACCATTTGCTTTTGGAAAATGAGTTGTGACACGTCACTTAACCTGTTGTTTCTCCTGTTGGAAACTAAAACCTAGATTTTCTTTCGTGTGTATATGCGTTTGTAACCATGTTGTATGTGCGCGCACATGTGCGCATGTAGGCTCACATGAGTATGTGTACATGCATATGGAGGTCAGAAATTGATCTTGGTTGTCTTCTGTCACTTCTCTGACTCTCACTGAACTTTCAAGGTGCTGATTGGTTTAGGAAATCTAGCCAGCAAGCCCTGGGAACCCCTTTGGTCCACCTCCCCAGTATATCTCAGGTGGATGCAGGGGATCCAAACTCGGGTCCTGGTGTTGATATGGTATGTACTTTCCTCCCCGCACTCGCGAGCAGCACAGCTGAACTGTAAGGAATTCTATTTCATTGCTGTGCAAACTTTCCCCTTTGCTATCATGTAAGCCCTCTTTTCTCGTTGTCTATGGGAACAACAAGCTTTTTTCTTTGACTTGTACTTATGATGCTAGTGTTTCATGATGAAATCTAACTTTGGAGGTGTTACTGGATTCTGTCTTACCTAAAAAGACCATGTAGGAGGTGAAACCAAGAATGGCTGGACATACCGCTCACTGTGGACTCTGTAGAGGTTACTCACAAGCTCAGCAGGCTATGCTGATGAGGGCACTGTTAGGGACTGTGTTCTCTGGTCAGATGTTAGGTTTAGTAAGCTTTGCAAGGGTCAGATGTGTAACTGAGCAGTAGAAGATGATGCTTCTTGTAACATTGATAGGCCATGTATGACACAGGTTGTCATTACTCTGTGGATTATTCATTAACCAATTTTTAATATGACGTTTTTTACATGGAATAATCTGGCATTTGTAGCTGGTATCATATACGAAGTGTTTTTCTTCACCAGTCATTTAGGGCAATTTTTTTCTGGTTCTATCTCATCACCTAATTGTGGACTTTTCTCAGTTTCTTGCTCTCCTGTTTCATCCACTTTTTACTTAATGTTCAAATGGGCAAGGAAGTAGGACATGGAAGGAGCCTGAAAATGATGGTCATTTGTTGCAAAGTCGTTACTTCCTTGATTTCATGGAAATCGGTAGAGTACTTTGAAAAGAGTTGGCCAAAATGAGATACTGGCTTTGTTTTATGATTTATCAGAGCATTTCTTTCTCAGCCTTAAAAAAAGAAATGGCAATTTGACCATGAACAGAACCAAAGAATTGTTAGACTATGAAATCCTGAGTGTACGGAGTGTAGGGTTGATAACATGCATGACACACGCAGATGGCCCATGTAAGGTGCTCAGTAACTGCTGAGTAGAGAGAGGAGCTTAGTGCTGCAGGAGCCAGGGTCCAGGGAAGTTGGGCTTTCTCCTTAGTGACCCCGAAGGACCGGCTTGTTTCCGTCCCTTCCCCAAGTTGTCCAGCGGCAGAGGCTGGGCTGGCTGCACAGACCCCAATGCATCTAGGCCAAGCCGGATACTTTGCCGAGGAAAAGTGAATCAGAGGCAGCTGGGACACAGAGATTTCTTGCCAAACTTGCAAATGTTGGTTATCAGCAAACCAGAGCTCCAGAGCCATTTTAGAAAATGTGCAATTAAAGTTGAATTTTTAAGAACTGTGATCTGCCACCAGGTCAGTAATGCTGGTTTTGTGGGAAGCTGGGGATTTACAGAGCTGGTAGAGCTGTAGGTGCCTCAGGCTGAGGACTTCCACCAGGCTAGAGCATCTGACCACCAGTCCACCACCCCTCCTTTGGACTCCCGAACAACTTCTGAAGGATATTTATTCATTTCATTTCTCTGCAGGCTCAGACTGAGAATTAGTGTAGTCAGCTAGAGGGTTAGGTGTGATTACTCAATGATCAAATAGTGAGTCATGCAGAGAAATTATGTTTTTATTCCTTCAGAGGCAGTAGGCATATCTGAAGTACTATAAAGACATCCAGGTGAGTTTATTGAGTTTAAGGGAACAGAAGTAGATGAAGAGCAGATGAGAATCTTGGACAAAGGCCTAGACCTTGATCGCTAAGGATTGTATTTATTTTTTGATATCATATTGGATAATAGTAAGAAAATTCTTAAGGAGTATCATTTTCCAGAAAAAAAATGTATCACTGCTTTCTTATGCAATACTTGAGAAAATATCTCTCAGAAAACACTCTGGATCTAATTCTAGCAAGTGGGCCAAATGTAATAAGTAAGCTTGAGCCTGCATGACCCCTCATCTAATCACACTAGATGTTAGATAATGGGGAGGTTAGTAGTATTTATGAACAGACTATCCCTGGCATTTCTGGCACTGGTTAACTGCATGAGATTCTTTAGCAAGGGGGTTACAGTAGCATCCGTTTTCAAACAGAGTTTATAGTTGGAATTAGAGGCATTGTGTGGGTTATTTGGGTCAAACGGCATCTTCATATTCTGTGGTTCATATGTCCTAAAGTTCAGTAGCGTTGGTGCCAGCCTCTGAACCAACCTTCCTTTTCTCTCTCTGTGGGTTTAGGAAGGTGATAGTATTCATTAGGTTCTGCAATAAGTAAATTTTCTTTATTGACCTTTTGGACATTTTTTAGGGGGGAAGGAGAAGGTAGGGTCTCACTCTAGCCCAGGCTACCCTGGAACTCCCTCAGACTCACAGTGATCCTCCTATCTCAGCCTCCTGGGTGCTAAGGTTTTAGATGTAAGACACCATACTTGACTTTTTAATACTTTTTAATAACAGTTTTCATGCATGTATATAATGTATTTTGAACAGAATATTCTCCCATTATTTTTTGTTCCATGACTTTCTAGCCTTAACTGGCTGTCGTCACTGGCCAACTAAGCACACTATCAGTCTCACTCCAGTGCTTTCCCTGTTGCGTACACCTTTCCTGGAATCACTGTTCTCCAGCCTTCAATGAGACCTTCCTAACAACTCCATCCTTCACTTATTAATCCCATTGAAATGAGATTATTCATAGCAAAGACTGTAAGGCTTATTATGGAATTCACTACTGTGCAATATTTGCTTTTGATTAATAGATGGCAGTTCAATCTTAACATTTTTACTGAGTGATATGTTTCAGAGAAGATTCTTCTTTTTGAGTCAACATGTCAGGAAGAAAATAAACAAGTATTAGAATTTATATGATATGGAAAGATGTTATCAAATATGATGTGCTAATATTAACTCAGCTAACTTGAGGCCCTTGTTGTTATGATTAGCTGGTATGTGGCACTTAAATTCAGCAAGAAGTTACACTTTTTTAGTCAGTCAAGTCAATCTAGTAGTATCTGGGAAAAATCTATTTTTAAAAAGGTTAAATTAAAATAGACTTCTTGGGCAATCCTCAAGTACTCTAGATATAAGAAAAAGGTACAATATTCCTGCATTGCTAGTCATGGACCACAGACATGACTTCTTTCCAGTCGATACAAAATTGTAGCCCCAGCCATTTAAATGATTTTTAATGTTTTCAGGAAAGAGAACATGATGTTTTTTGTTCTTGGTGTTTATTTTCTGTTTTTGTTTTGTTATCACTGCTAGGTTTTTCAGTAGCAAATTGACTTTTCCTAATTATGAGGCCCAAAGAACAATTTTTCTCCTGGGTCTTAATAAGGTACATTCATGTGATGTAGTAAATACTAACCTTGCCAAGAGCAGAAGATATGGTCAACCTACTTAGTATATTCAGGTCCGGAATTTCATAGTTGATTAGGTGTGAGCTGTAGGAAGGCCATTGGCTCACCATGCTCAAATTGTTTACTTTTACCAGCTCTTTGCTGCAGTGTAGATAGCCAGTCACCTCAGCCAGAGGAAAAAGATGAATTCATTCACTGGCTGAATCCAGTAGCAGTGACTCATGAGCAGTGGGGTATAATTCTTATGACCACACAATGGGGCGTTGAAGCCTGATTTCCCAACTTTGGAAATGTAACTCTTTTTAATTTTTTTTCTTACAGGGAGTAGTGGATTAACCAAAGCAGCATCTTTCTTTTCCAGAATTCATGAACATAATTTAGCATTTTGTTTAAGACACCCTGTCGAAGTTGTAGGGGCTAGAATACTTTTCCTCAGTGTAAGCCATGTAGGCTAAATTTGTTTTTCAGCTTGCAGACAAGAGCTGCCTTAGAATGAAGGTGCTGTCATAGCTCCTCAAATTGGTAATAATCAAGTGGGCTGTCAGTGGCCTCCTCCTCCTGGATGTGTGGGTCAGGAGTAGCCCCAGAGAAAGCCCCTGGGAGAGGAAGTTCTGGAAGGGAGGAAGCTAGCTGTCAGAAATATTCTACAGGGAAACAGTTGCAGAGAAACATGAGTTGTTTAAATCTTAATTCTATTTTCATTTCCCTAGTGAGTTGCTAAACCTAAGAGGGATCCTGTTAAGAATAACTCTTTGAAGCAAATAGTACCTTTCAGTTTTGTCATCTCATATGCTTACATATTCAGAGGTCCTGGCCTAACTTTTGGATGTGTGGATTTTAAAGTCAGGTTAATTTCAGCAACATAGGCTTTGGTGGACAAAGTCGAGATCCTCTTCTTTCCTGGCTCCAATGAAAGGCCAATTTCTTTTTATTTTAATTGTCCATGATGAGTTACATTATTTAATGGGCAAACAATGAGTTGTTATCCCCCGTTCCTCAGTGCCCCTCTTCCCCATCCCCAATCAGCTGGATATCCTCCTCGGGTAGTCTGGATCAGTCCTTGGGGCAGGGGACCATGGATAGCCTAGGAGACAGCCAAGTTCTGCCAGTTTTAGAGGGTTGCTACTGAGGGCAGCCATGACTTTGGGTATTCTCCCCCACCAAGGCTCTCACAATCTTTCCGCCCCCTCTTCTGCTCATTTCCCTGAGTCATGGTGGGTGAGTATTAAGGATGTTTTATTGTTGAGATCTTAGGGGTCTCTGTACTTCTGGCTTAGGTTTTGTCGAAAATCATTGGTGTCTGTCTCCTTGGTTTATCCTTTGTTGGCTGATTGGCTGTGGCCCTGGGTCGCTTGTTCATCTCATCATTCTCTGTGGAGTTCCATAAGGATTCTTCACAGTATGTCAGGGGTGGTTCATTTCTTAGTAGAGCTATTATTGCCTTGAGAGCTGTTGAAAAAATCCCAGGATTCTTGAAGCAGCAAGCCAGCTGCCTGTCCAGAGGTGGCCCTGCCAGCCATGCAGGTGAAAAGGGAAATCTCAGGTGTAGCCTTTTTTGTTCCTAGTTCTTTCCCACTGCTTGAAAGTATGGCTGGTACTCACAGGTGCTTTCATCATCTTAGTGAGTCCTCTTCTCAGCCAGAGTTGAGTTTGTGTCTTACCCCGTCTTCATCACGTGCATGTCCAGAACCAGTTACAACATCTTATTTTTTTTTACTTAAAATTCCGTATCAGTTTTACAGAAAGCAAAACTGGTTTCTATAATTTTTTATATAAAAATCTTCTGATTCTTACCTTGTGACTTTTGAATATCTACTCTGTTGGGTATAATCTACCAAATCTACTGTTATATAGTCTTCATTGTTTTAAAACATACAGAGTATTCATTGTAATTATAATATATATTTTATCTGTTAAAAATGTTCTTGCTTTTCAGGTAAGCTACAGGTTTTATTCCTTTTTTTTCTTGGAAATCAGTTGGAAAATATTAATGAAGACTGTTTGAATATTTTAAATCCCTTATTCTGCTGGTATAATGATAGCCAGCATTTATGAAGTATTTCATAGTTCACTAAAATTTATCTGATGTATGAATTTAAATGATACTCACAATAACTCTGTGAGGCCAAGTTGATGCTACCTTTTTGCTGTATCCATTAGAAAAGTAGAATTGTCTAGAAAATCAGAACACTTTGCTCAAGGTAAAAATGTCAGAACTGAATGTCAAATGTGAATTGTCTTTGTACCACATCCAGCAACTGGTACAAAAAAAAAATTCCCTCTTACCACACTACCTCTGGTGAGAGCAGCCAGGAAGTATGTCTGGGTGTCTGCCCTTTCTGAATTGTCCTGTGCTTGACTATCAGGGAACAATCTTTACCTGATGTGAGAAGCAGTCAGAGGTGAGGTCCTTCCTGCCCACTTTCTCATGACCATAACAGCTCACCTCAATCTCCACATACACAGCCAGTGATCATGTAGCAGATGATCATAGATGCCACCACTGTAAATTCTAAACTGTAATGACAATTGAGAACATGGTCTTTCAAAACCAAGCCTACCTGAGACTCCATTCCTGGAGCAAGCCTACCATCATCATCTGCAGATCCTCTTCTCTCCAGACACCTACCTAGAGCCCCTTTATTCAACCTCTTTTCATGCCACATATGTGCTTGCCTATAACTCACCATGTCACTAAGTTTGGTCTTAAACTTGCAGAAATCCTCCTGCTTCTGCTTGCTGATTGCTAGCATTTAGAGATGGGGGCCACCAGGCCTTGCTCTTACTGTTATGTTTTTAAAATGTTATTTTAAAAAAATATTTTGGGCTGGAGAGATGGCTCAGCAGTTAAGGCACTTGCCTCCAGTGCCTACGGCTCTGGGTTCAATTCCCCAGTACCCATTATAAGCCACACACACGAGGAGGTGGCCTCTGTCTCTGTTTCTGTTTCTGTCTCTCTCAGCTTGAAAACGAATAAATAAATTATTTAAAAAATATTTTATTTACTTATTTGCAAACAGAAAGATGGAGAGAGAGAGAGAATCATATGGTAGGGCCTCTAGCCACTGTAAACAAACTCCACATGTATGCCCTACTTTGTACATCTGGCTTTACTTAGGTACTGGGGAATCAAATTCAGGTTGTTAGACTTTGCAGGCAAAATGACTTAACTGCTGAGCCATCTATCCATCTCTTTCACTGTTGTTTTATAAATTAAAAGTGACAAGCCATTAAACAATCCTAATGTGTGTTCAAATAGAAGGGAAAGAAGTGTCATGCATAGCTCAAATAGCAAATCTAAAAGTAATTTAAAAGTTTTTGAATCTGACACAGTTATGTTGAATATTAGAGATCATGTTTCCCACATTTTAAAGATGGTGAACCTGGAGCTCAGAAAAAAAAGAAGTAAATTCAACACTCATATGCTTAGTAGTGATGCTAGGAGGAGAAGCCCTGTTTCTTTGGTCCCCAGGCTACTAGCTGATGGAGCAGGGCCTGCTCCATACTTCCCTAAGGAACATGTCCACTCATCCATGTCACAGAAGTTCTCGTTTGCTTAATTTGTTTAAGCATGCCAGCCTTTCATTAAAACATATCCTTCCTGGTTCATGTGGGGTGTGGGAAGGTCAGCATATGGGGTGGGCCTGGTGGAGTCTGTCCCACATTTTGCAGGCAGGGAAGCGTCTCGCTTGGATGTGAGTTCTGGCTCTGCCACTTACTGTTTGACCCTTTCTGTAATTCTCTTTCCTTACTTTTGAGATTAAGGCCAATAGTAGTATCTCACAGGATTGCTTTGAGAATTAAGTAGGCTTATCCCTGTAAAGAGTTCAGCTGGTGTCTGGCTCATAGAAAGCCCTCAATAAAATGTTGACTATTATTATAAACATCAACATGTTTAGTCCACTGGAAACATTGTGAGACTTTTATAGAAAAGTAAACGAATTGTCCTTTTAAAAAATAGTAGCTTCACTAAAGGCGAAATCAGGAAAATTATTGTTTAGATTTCATATTTTTTGTGCTATGTGAGCATAACATTCCTTTTACTAAAGAAAAATAATATGTTAAATTCTCATCCTTTCAAAGCATGAAGTGATTTCCATTGTACTGCGAGTTTGGACAATAATAACCAGCTTTGGGCAGAAACCAGCCAGCTTGAGTTGATCTCATGTAGAAAGCCCTGGCAATGGTAAAATTTAGATAAAGTGTATATGTCTTAGATGAATGTGTTATATAAGTACTGTTTTTCCTTACATCTGTTTGGCGGTCAAGATAAAGTCTCACTGGGTGGCTTTATGGGGCTTTATGTAGACTTGTGCATTTCTGTGCTAAAAGAACACTCAGTAGGAAATTGGAAGAGAAAACTTTGAGTCCTGGCCCCTTTCTCTGCCCTTGCTCATGACCACTGTTGTGCTCAAAGCTTCTGTTTTTTCTGGAGGAGTGTGTGTGTGTGTGTGTGTGTGTGTGTGTGTGTGTGTGTGTGTGTGTGTGTGTGAGTTTTGTCTCAGGGCTGTCAAGAGGACACAGTGATGGAATCTAGCAGCTTGGTGCACAGCCTGGCTTGCCGTCAGCCCTCACTGAAAGGTGACTCAGCCACATTGTCATGGGTTTCTGCCACACCTGAGATTTGGAAGCAGATAGGAAGGCGAGTTAAGGTGAAGAAATTGGACATGTCTGTGTTCACATGGTGTGATTCATGTCTACCCTGCTAGTGCTACTGCTGCTTTCCTGTAACCAGTTTTAGTGCCCATCTTGGCAGCTGGAAATGTTTTGGATTAATTTCACATTCCCTGTATGAGTCAAGCAGTTTCCTGCAAGCAGCTCCTGAGCCTCTGCTTCATTACTTTGGCATCAGCTGATACGGTCTTTGGACATAGATGCCCTTTGGGGGTCTCCATTTTATTTGGAAACCTTCAATTTGAAAAAGCAAAACAAAGGCCATCAACACCTTGTGCTTGAAACCATTAGCATTTATTGTTTCCTGCAGCCTCCCTTTCCACTGTTCCAAGAGCCATGAGCTCTGAAAAAAAAAAAAAAAAAAACCCTCAAACTTAAGTCCTCGCAGCTGGCTGACCTCTTGCCTCAGTTCCAGGTGAGCTCGGAGGTCCTCTAGGCTTCACTCCCCAGATCTGATTCTCACTAGGTTGAGTTTTACCAGCTTTATTTACTATACTAATTCTACTAAATTCATTTGGCTCTCATGGAGAACAAAGTAAACTTGGCTGTTATGTGTAAAACTAAATTAAGAACATGGAGATCTGTTTAGTATTCCATGCTGGCCAATAGGTCAGGAAGAATTTCCTTCGGGATACTTTACATAAGGAATTGTTTACCCCATTTCTTTTCAAATTCCATGATCATTTGGGGAGAGCAGACTGTTTCCACAATGACACAGAAATGTATCCAGTGAGACTGAAACCTCGAGAGGCTGCTTTTCTAGGATGTCTTTGGGGCATTGCTTAGGAAAGACTGAGGCTTCGGCTGCTGGCTGCTGTCTCGCTAATGCTCTCTCCCTAAGTCATTCTCCACCACAGCTGTGTTTAGCAAGCTAGGTGGGTTCATGAAGTGACATGTGGCTACTTTTAGTGAGGATTTTCCCTTGATAGTCAGGAACATGCAGAGAAGCTTCCCTGAAGGGCCAGCAAATGCCGTAAACACTCGTTATGCTTGATGGCTACTCCTCTCCTCAGGGCCTGCCGTCCACCTTGACATTGCGACTCTGCAGCAGGTGCCCAGCAAACCTCCTTTTCTATCATGGTGCTATTCCAACTGTCTTCCCACAATCAGCATCCTTTATCTTCCTTCCTTTTCCAAGTGGTTTTCTTCAGTCTTAAATGTTCTCTTACTCAGTGTTGGCCTGTGTTAGACAAGAGACTCTGGGAAGGAGGAACCTGGTTCTCTAGCATCTGCTGATTTTTCTATGATACAGCCAGTGGTTGATTTTAAGCTGTTGATGGAAAGTCTCTGGATGCTGAGTTGAGGAAAATGGTAACCAAACAAAGGCATAATAGGCATAAAGAGCCACAAAGCCTACATAATCATAGGAAATCATGAGCTTGTAGTACTTGTTTTCATGTACCTTTCTTAGTTTATATAATATTTTAGTAATGGCCAGGTGAAGTAACTGGCTTGCAAGATTCTTGAAAACTGAACAGTTGGTTCTTCCTCCTAAGCTTGGAAGAGCTAATGGAGCAATCTCTAGAATACCGCTGCTTTTCTCCCCACGTTCTCCTTCCTAAAGCCTTCCACACCCAGCTAGTCTTAGTATTTTCATCTCTCATCATAGAGTCCAATGTTGAAATTGTGTTTTTTCATCTACTAGGTATTTAGTCAGGATGTTGCTTACTCTATGGAGCCCATTGTGAAGTAAAAAGAACAAATCCTTTTTAAAACGCAGGGAAAGAAATGGTGGTAAAACAGCTACCAAAATAAGAAAGGTTGTCCTTTCTTTAGATGTCTACATTTTTCAATTTCTGATTTAAAATTTTTTTCTCTTTATATCTTTCCTAATTTGGAAAAATTTTAAATTAGCATTAACTTTATCATTAATGTTTATACTGTCAATGCCATTTTTAAAAATCTTTATCACTTTATTTATTTTTACAAAGTCTGTGGTGTTCTATCTCCTCTTCCCCATCCCTGAAGGCTCTCCGCAGTAGGGTCCCTAGTGTTCACTGTGGGGCCTCTGTCAGTCTCTGGGTAGGGAGCTATGCTTCAGAATATCTCTACCTACCCTGTAGCTCCTATAGTCTTCCTGCCCCTCTTCTGCTATGATCACCGAGTTTTGGCAGGTCTGTTACCAGTCTGGTTTAGTTCTGTGTTCTATGGAGCTTCTGGGTTTCTGATTTGATGTGTTTTGATTGACCACAGTGTCCTGCACTGTTCTCCTGGAGCTGGTTGTCAGGCTAGCAATGGGAGCAGTACTCATGCTGCTGCTTCCTCTCCATTTTCTCCTGGGCCCCAGTACATGTGGCAGAGGTGGCACACTGATTATAGACAGTTGAATACTTGTCATATTGATGGATCTTGGCACACTGATAGTAGACAGTTGACTGCCTTTTCTTGTCATATTGATGGATCTTGAAGCTCCACAGCTTTCTTTGCTATCTGTAAAGTAAAACAGATTCTCCAATCAAGAGAAAGAGCAGCTTAGATTATAGGTGATATGTATAGTTAGTTGAGAATGTTTTGGGTGTGTAAGCCTACTCTTCTTATGAAGAGAGCAGTGGGGCCTCTGTCCCTAGCAACCATTGTCCCCAGCAACTCACATAGTGTATTCCAATACTATGAGGACTATCCAGGAGGGAACTGGTTTTCCATTAGATTCAGTGTGGCATTTTGATGACATGTGACCACAGCCTATGTGTCTTAGAGGAAATTCCAGGCATAGAATGCAAAAATAAGGTTACAGTAAACATATTAAACAAACTTAAGGAAGCCATGAACCAATAACTGGATGAAATTGAAGAGACACAACAGAAAGAATCAATAGAAAGCTAAATGATGTGGAAAAGAATCAACAAAAGGAGCTAAATAGATGGCTGAATGAAATGGCAGGGAATAAAAAATCACCTCAAAAGACAGCTGATTGAAATGGATGAGAATCAAATATAAATATATACCTATAAGCATGCATATGTGTGTATCAATGGTTAGTGGAGTAAACTCAACAATGACATGATCAAATGCAGAAATGAATTCTAAGAGGCAATAAGAAAGTCAAATCAAGAATCATGAAAGTGGGCTAACACTACCTACACTAGACCTGCACAGTAAGAGGGAAAATATAGTGGCATTAAAATAGAAGAGAGACTAATTGGAAAGAAGACGGGATTTAGTGAAGGGGGTATTGGGGAGGGGAAAACAGGAGAGGGGTGGGATGGTATTATGTACATGGTATGTTATCTATATTTATGGAAGTTTTCAATAAAATTGAAAGCAATGAAAATGGAAATCTATAGAGATGGAGATGCTGAAGAAAATTCTAATGGGAAACAGAATTAAATAACTCATTAAAAAGGCTCCCAAGAAAGACTTCCCAATAGAATAGATCATGTGGAGGTCAAATTATCAGAACTTGAGGATAAGACAGAAGAAATAGACTCGGAGTCTAAAAATAAGGACAGAATTTTAAAAAGGGAAGAATTACCAGCCAAAGACATTGAAATTATCAGTAAAATTATAGAAAACCATTTCCTAATCTTACAAAAATAGGCCCGAGTAAGTACAGGAGTCACACAAAACACCAAATACATAGGACTAGAGAAGAAATGCCCCATGTTGCATTACAGTTAAAGCACCAACCACAGAAAACAAGAAAATACTAAAAGCTACAAGAGAAAAATAGCTTATCACTTATAAAGGTGAACCCATCAGAATTCTTTTTGATTTTTCAATGGAAACTAAAAGCAGAAGGGCTTACAACAGAGTATTTCTAATTTTCAAAGACCATGGCTGCCAACCCAACTGCTAGACCCAGCTAAGTTATCCCTCATAATATATGATATAAGAAAAACTTTACAGGATAAAAGCTGGCTTCCTGCATATATGAGCACCAAGCCAGACCAACTAAGAATGTTGGGTAGCATACTTCACACTAAAGAGAAGATTAAACATATCCAAGAAGCTACAGGAGGGGTGAAAAACAGTAATGAAAACTAGAACAGGTGTAAAAACAAATACATTTCAAGAAAATACAAAACTCAACAAAGACTACAATATGACAAGTTTTAACTTACACCTCAATTATAATTCTGAACATCAATGGACTCAACTCCTACTCAAAAGCCATAGATTAATAGGCTGGATCAGAAAGCTAGATCCATTCATTTATTATCTACAAGAAACCCAATTTTCCATTAAAGATAGATACCACCTTAAGGATCGGAAAAGATATTATAAGCAAATGAAAACAGGAAGCAAGCATCTGTGGCTATACTAACATCTGACAAAATAGACTTTAAACCAAAAGTAATCAAAAGATATATAGAAGGCCACTTTATGCTCATTAAGGGAACAGTTCCACAGGGAATATTATAATAAACATATGCATCAAACACTGGTGCACGTTTTATAAATCAATCAACTATACAATAAACAAGAATTAAATCCCAGTCAATAATTGTAGGAGACTTTAATATCCTACTATTGTCAAATGGACAGATCATCCAAAAGAAAATAAACAGAAATAATTGAGCTAAACAACACTGTCGTAGTCAGCCACACATTGGTGGGATGAATCTCTAAACCAGGCACAATTTTGGTGAGGAAAGTATTTATTGAAGTAACAGACCCAGGGAAAATTAAGGAAAAGGTTGACTCCCTTTCACAGAAGCAAGCAGAGCCCACCACCAGCACCCCAAGCAAACACACTGTAACTCACAAAAAATGCAGAACTGCCAGACTGGGGTTCTGGCTTTTCTTTTGCATATGTATCCCTAGTATTTTGCATCCAGTTTGAAATGCCTCAGGGCTAGACCCCAGGAGGCCAGGCCAAGTGACACTTCCTCCAGCCAGAAAGCTGAAGACACTTCACAATTATAATAAATTCTATTGGGGGACATTTACCCAAAACTACCACAAACACCATAGATCAAATATACTTAACAGACATCTATAGAACATTCTGCCCTTACTCTACATAATGCACATTCTCCTCAGCAGCTCATATAACCTTCTCTAAAATAGATCACATATTAGATCATAAAGCAAGTCTCAACAAATTTAAGAAATTGGCATAAATTCCTGTCATATCTGACCATAAAGCAATAAAGCTAGAAATCAACAAATAAAACAACAGAAAATATGTAACTTCTGGAGACTGAACAAAGAAATCATAAAGGAAATTAAAAAATTTCTAGAACTCAGTGACAATGGAAACACAACATACCAAACATTATGGAATACAATTTAGGCAGTTTATAGCTCTAAGTGCTTGTATTGCAAAATGCATCTCAAATAAATAATTTAATTATCTGTTTGAAGGCTTTGGACAAACAAGAATAGTCCAAACACAAAAGTACCAGAAAGAAAGAAATAATCAAGATCCAGGCAGAAATCAATGAATTGGCAATGAAGAAAACAATTTAAAAACTGAAACAGAGAGCTTGTTCTTTGGAAAAACAAACAAGATTGGTAGACCCCTGGCCAAATTCTTAAAAAGGAAAAGAGAAATGCTATTCAATAAGATTAGAGATGAAATGGAATTACAACAGATTCCAATGAAATTAGTAGAATCAGGACATATTTCAAAAATGTATTGTGCAAAATTAGAAAATATGGAAAAAATAAATTTCTTGGTGGAAAAAAAAAGGCCTGGCCCAGATGGATTCACTGCTGAATTCTACCAAAATTTAATTGAAGAATTAAGACCACTTCTTATTTCACACAATATAAAAGGAGGGAATGCTCCCTGGTACTTTCTATAAAGCCAGCATTATACTAATACCAGAACCAGACAGAGGCATAACCTGAAAAGAAAATTATAGACAGATATTCCTGATGAACCTAGATGCAAAAATTCTCAATAAAACTCTTAAAAATCAAATCCAAGTATCCATCAGAAGTATCCACTCTCATCACTGCTATTGAACATAGTACTCAAACAATATGACAAGAAAAAGAAATAAAAGGGGTACATATTGGAAAATAAGAAGTCAAAGTCAAACTATCCGTTTGTACATATGGTATAATTCTATACATAAGTGACCTAAAAAGACTCCACCAAAAAAATCTCCTTTTTTATCAAAGTGGCAAAATATAAAACTAACACACAAAAATCAGTAGCCTTTGCATATACCAATAGCAAACATACAGAGAAAGAAATCAGGGAAGCAATCCCATTTATAGTTCCACAAAAATTTTGAATATCTTAGAATATCCATTACCAAGGAAGTGAAAGACCTCTACAATGAAAATATTAAAACTCTGGAGAAAGAGAAATTATGGATGACATGGGAAGATGGAAAGACCTCCCATGGCCATGGATGGGAAGAATTAATATAGTGAATATGGTTATACTACAAAAAGTAATATACAGATTAAATGCAATTCCAATCAGAATTCCAGTACCATTCTTCACAGAGTTATAAATAATAGTCCCAAAAGACATATGGAAGCACAAAAGGCCTCTGATAGCTAGAAATGTCCTCAGCCAAACGAGTAGTACTGGCAGTGTCATCACCCCTCATGTCAGTATATACCACAGAGCCATCGTGATAGTCAGCAGCACAGACACATAATCAGTGGAACAGAATAGAAGGTTCCAGATGAAATTCTACTAACTGCAGTGACACGATCTTTGACAGAGACTCAAAGTACACACGGGAGAAACGACAGAATGTTCTATAGATGGTGCTGAAGAAATTGGATGATCACATGTGGGATCATCTAGTTCCTCTTCTCTCATCTTGCAGAAAAAAAAAATCAACTCCAAATGGATGGGGAACTTCAATATAAGACCTAAAACTCTAAAGGTGACTAGAAGAAAAAACAGGAGGAAGACTCCCAGAATGTAGCTTAGGGAAATGCTTTCTCAATAAAACTCCAGTAGCTCAGGGAATTAGACAAACCCTCAACCTGTGCATGTTAGAATTATTTTAAAACTATTGTACAAATATGCAAACCTTCAATAGAGTTACTAGACAACCTACAGAATGGGGAAAATATCTTCACATCTGACAGAGATTTAATTTCTAAAATTCATAAAGAACTCAAAACATCAAGCCATAATCCGACGTAGGCAGATAGTTGAGATCCTGGCAAGAGATGAGCCACCACAGCCATATCGTGGAGGATCCATATGGAATCCCGCAGAGTATGATGGGACAAACAAGGGACCCACAGCCACAGCTTTCAACACAGGATAAGCCAGGGTGTCAGAAACCAACAATTTTCAACACAAAGACCCCTAAGCGCACAACATTAAAGCAGCCTTAATAGTCACCCACTCAGGGAACTGAGTGGAAGAGGGGGCGGAAAGATTGTGAAAGCCATGGTGGGGGAGACTATCCAGAGGCATGGCACCCCTCTGTAACAACACACTTGGGCCAGGAGAACCAGGCAGAGTACTAGGCTATCCATGGTCCCCTGCCACAAGGACTGATCCAGACGACCCACGGAGGAGGATATCCAGCTGATTGGGGATGGGGAGGGGAACATTGGGGAATTGGGGATAACAACTCACTGCCCACTAAATAATGTAACTCATTATGGACAATAAATATATATTTAAAAATAAATAAATAAATAAATAATGCTTATTTAAAAGCAAAAAAAAATGGGGCATGGAACTAAAAGGGAAAAAATACAAATGGCCAATAAACATCTACAAATTTGTCCAACATCTGTAGCTATCAGGAAAATATAAATTAAAATGGCTTTGAGATTCCATCTTACTCCAGTCAGAATATATATCATCAAAAAATGAAATGAAAACAAATGCTGGTGACAGTTTCAAGAAAGAGGAACTTTCATCCACTATTGGTTGGATCGCAAACTTGTGCAGACACTATAGAAATCAATATGGAAGCTCCTCAAAAATCTGAAAATAGAACTGCCATTTAACCCAGCTCTAGCACTCCTGGTTATAAACCCTAAAGATTTTACTACTGATACACTTGATTCACTGTATTTTTTGTTATTACTCTATTCATAATAGCTATAAATTGGAAGCAGCCCAGATTCCCATCAACTGATGAATGGATTATGAAGATGGGTACATATACACATGGAATTCTACTTAGCTATAAGGAAAAACAAAATGAAAATTTCAGGAAAATGAGTAGACTTGGAAAAAGTTTAACTAAGCGAAGTTACACAGGCTCAGAAAGACAAACACCACATCTCTCTCTCTCTCTCACTGAAGATCCTAACGTGGAATAGTTTGTCTACAAGTTGTAGTAAACACCAGTAGTACTGGCAAGGAAGCTGGAGTGAGATTTGGAGAGAGGGGAGATAACGAGAGATGAGAGGAGGGGCTACTTGGCAGGCATTTACAATATAGAAGGTGGAAGACTTTGGGTGTGTCTTGGGTTAGGAGGATGGGAGTGCAGAAATTCATAAAACAATGATGATATGAATCAGCACCATAGAAACATTTCTCCTGATTAGCTAATTAAAAGATATAACTCTTAATAAGAGTAGGAGATTTGTCCAGGTAGAATTACCCTGCAGGGTGTGGGGAAAGCTTAGCCCTAAAATAGGGCTTGCTGGTACATTCCAGTGCCATAACTCAATTACCTCCTATAATAAGTTCATGGAGGCCCATGAGGTCCCCAAAACCATGCAGAGCATTGCCAAAGTCCTTTTTAGCTACCAGATCTAAATGGTACTTTCTCACTTTTTATTTTAACTTGGATGAGAGGGCATGCCCCTCAAAAGGTTTTTAAATGATTACTATTCTCCCCTGTGAGTCATAGTGCTCTCCCTCTTAGTTGGAGAATCTACATTTTAGATGGTGCAAATCCTGGAAGACCCAGGATCCATCTGTAGGACAAGAACTGAAAGCTGACTGCCTAGCAAGAACCCAGTCATCTCTGTCACATCCACCAGGTCCAGGATGCTTCAGGAACAAAGCTGTGCATCAACCATGAGTGCTGTTATCACTGGTAGCCTGAGAACCTTTTTCAGGGAGATGGCAGCAGACACTGAACAGACACAAAACTCATCAAGGCAGATAATTACAAGCTGCAGAGACCTCAACACTATAGGAGACTTCCTCTCCAAAGCTCAGGCAACATTGCAGAAGAGGGGTCAGAAAGATTATAAGAGCCACAGGATGGGAAGGAGTAGCCTTAAGACAGTGCCCCCCCCACAAAGAGTGACTGGTACCAGTAACCCCCCTGAGGAAATCCCTTAGTGGAACAGGGTGGGGAAAGGAAAACTTACAAGTATAACCCCATGCGAATATGACCAAGTATGACCAATATGTTCATACAGTAAAGCTCACAATTAACAAATTAAAAAAAAAAGGCTCAACCTGGTCCAAACCCGTTCATAACATAAAAGGCTATAAAGATAAGTTAGTTCAGTTTCTTCCTTTAACTATTCCTTTAACTATTAACTATTAACTATTATTAACTCTTCCTTTTAACCAAGAAATCTTGATACATGTTAAAAAGTTAATTTAATTAGTTTAATTTATTAAACAATAAATTATATGAGATTAACTTTTTTCCTTATAGAAAAAAGAATTTCAGGATGGAAACAGAGCATTATACCAAGCACAAGCCCCTTTTAAGCATACACACAGTCAGTGCACCTTGCGCACAAAGAAGGGAAATTTTCTATTTCCCCAGTCCTCATCTGTGAAAGACAGTATGTCACTGTGGAGATGTCAGAACTGAAAACACTGCTCCTATATGGTGAGGTCAGAATTCATGGCATGCCATCTGTGCTGAATAATCGGAAGAATTGTCTTTAAAACAATAATCATAAAATTGATGTAATTCCATAGGATTTATAGGATCTTCCTTGTATGGTTGCTATTTGTCTCCCTGACCTATTTTCCTTAATCTAGTGTGAACTCTACTGTGAAGGTAGAGATTAGATCTGTCACCATTGAATCCCCTAAAGCGCTTCCCTGAAAGTGCTTGCACATACTGGAACTCAGTTTTTATGACCTTGATCTTTGCGTGCTTTAGTCCTTTTGACAGGAAGCATCTGTGTCAATGTCATGGCCCCACAATGAGGCTTAATTATTAACATTTGAAGGAAGAACCGAGTATAAACTCAGACTGTAACAGGAATCAGGTGGAATCATGGTGAGGGTGCATTCTACTCCAGGTGTTTCGATTTATGGAAAGTAGCCTCTCCCATCTCTTCCAGGGGACTTCTTGAAGTGATGGGAAAGAGATGAGTTCCAAGGCCCATTTGAGTAAAAGACACCCTAGGGATATCAACCTTGGTCTATAGTTAATCCATCCCTTTGCTAACTTTTTTCACACTTTCTTGTCTGCACAATTAGGACCTTATTATAGCAGTGTATGTTTTCTTTCCAACAAATTATAAGATCCTTGGGCTGTGAGCACTCATATACTTCTTTTCAATGTCAAGGGAAAGCACAGTCTTAGGCACACAGTAAGCAGCACGCTTCCCATGATCCTGGTCTTGCTTTAGACTCCCATGACTCCCTGGAGACTAACTGTGAACTGTAATTGTTTCTGTAATTCTTGTAAGCGCTTGGCCAGATGGCAAAGAATCCTGGCATGTCCAACGTTTTCGGGCAAGGACCTTCAGTTGATCTACCCTTTCCTAAATCACATCTCTTTCTCTACATCTCCCAGACATGGGACATGGAATTTGAGAGACCACACAGCTGTAGACTTTACTTATTTGAATGATGATATTTTAACAAGCCCTTTGGGCCAGTGTCAATATGCCATGAAATATCACAAAATGGGTTATCTGCACCAGACTGCTGGATCTCACCGAAGTCCTTGAGCCGGCACGGTTTACTGAAAGGAGCTCATTGCTCTGGCTTTTGTGCTTCCTGTTCTGGGGATTGTCAGGCTCCTTGAGCCTCCAGAGCAGTCAGTTCATTACTTTTAATGAGCACAAAATTTACCAAGACGTTAAAATAAATTTGAATCAAACACCAATGGGCGTCTTGGATGTCCTGTACAATTGTTGCTCTAGTGTTTTATATTTTTTCCAAAAAATAATTCAAACGAAGTTTTTTTCAAGGCAAATTCTATTCAGTCCTGCCAAATTTTATCCTAAGTAGTAGTAATTTTTATCTTAAAACACAAGGCAAATGCAGTTATTTTATTGATAATTTTAATTTACCAGATTCCATGCTAATAATAAAGACTATAATAGTTTTATTTGAGAATAAGTATATTACCAGAATACAGTGGAAGGTCAATCAGTGGCAAGGCAGACAGCGAACAATGTCCCCATTAAGTGGATCTTGTATATATTTTCTTCCCTGGGCCATATGGATTTGGAATTACTGCAGGTATTTTCTCAAGAAAGGAAATGAGCAGATGAATTATAGATAACTTGTTTCTTTTTTTGTTCCTGAACATAGCTTGTGTTTATGGAAGATGAAGTTCATCAAGTCATTTTAAAGAAAAACAAAAGTGTGAAAAACATAGTTTGGTGAGGGCTGAAGAATTTTGAAATTATCCTAACTGGTTTGTGATTTCTTTAGGTAATTGCTCTAGCAGATGCAGTCAAGAAAAACCAAGAGGATCTGTTCCAGTCGTTTGCCAGGCTGAAGAGTGCCACCCAGCTGATGATTGTGCTGATTGGCTTATGGCACAAGCTGAGCACTGAGCAGACAGCTATTTTGGAAGCAGCATTCCTGCCACTACAGGAAGACACACAAGAATTGGTAAGGCCCCTCCAGCCTACAGCCCTCATGATCGAAAATATTTGGGCTTGGGGAAGATCATATGGCTGTTTTCTAAGGCATCAAATACAGGCTTCAGCTTTCACAAAAATCCCATTTTCTTTACACCATAATAAAAGTGTCAAATAAAAACTTTTTTTTCTAGAGCTGTTTTAAAAATAGATATCCAGTCCATTTTATTGGTATCCTGTCTTTTTTTTTAAAAAATATGGTCGTCAATGACTTAGAAGCCAAGGAAACAGTAATTTGATGGTCAGTAAACTTTCAGATTAGCTAATCCATTACTTGTCTGCCAGAGAAAACAGTTCAGTCATTTCAACTGCTCATTGTTTGGAAATGTCTCTTCTTTGGTTTGAGGACGCTGAGAGGGCCTTGCTGAAAATGACAGGAGTAGTTCCTTGTAATAGTTCATAATGTCTTTTACCCTTGACCCTAGAAGAGACAGTTCAGAATGGAGAGAAAGAAACGGGTGATGGTTGGAGTTTTCACCAAAGGGTTATTTTAATAAAAATACTTTAAATCTCTTGAATCACAGAGGTATGTATGACCACCAGATGCCATTCTAAGTGGCTTGCTGTGAAGATTTATTTATAGAGAAGCAATATGCATTTTAGAAATTGGATACCTTTGAGCTGAGTATTTGGTCATTTCAAGTGGAAATCATTTCATGTCCATTTTTCAACTGAAGTGTAAGAACATGGTTCTGAAATGATACGACGCATGTTTTCAAGTGCTGGTCCAGCACTATTTTAGTTGTTTCCTAAGAATGATTTTATTTACTTTTAAATGTGGCCTTGAGAGATAGTTAAAAGTACTGTTTCATCCCCATTTTACATATCAGAAAGTTTTGGCTGCCATATTTAAATAGTTTTCCAAAACCAGTTGGCAGAAGAAGCAGGATTTGGATCCAGGTTCATCTGCTTCCAAAGCACATTTTTCACCAGTATGTCATATTTTAGTGAGCAAAGTCATGAAGGTTATTTTGAAAGTCACAAGTTTTGTGACTTTATCACATAAAAAAAGCTTCATGTAGTGATCTGAAATACTGATAAATACACTGGAAAATTGGAACATATTTTAATAGCAAATGGTATATAGTAAAGATTGATAAAATACTTTTACAACTGAAATTGATCTTTGAGAAACTCGAAATGGAGACATTTAACTTCAATGAAAAAAAACTAGTGCAGTGGTAGGATTATATTGACAAGAGTGACACACGAACTTACTTAGAACTTAGATGTAGCAGTCAGAGAGCTTTCACTGATCTCAGTTCCTCGTTCTGCTTCTAAATAATAAAGTAACCATGGCCCACTTTTAACTTTTGTAGCTATGAGATGCAAAGTCATAGCACCTTCCCCATCATCTGTGGTAGGAATTCAATGAGTCACTGGATAAAGTGCTGAAGGTCACCAATTGTTACTGAAAGTGATTCAGACATTTTATGTGCTTTATTGTCACTTGATGTGCAGCATGGTGGTGTGTGTGTACATGTGTGCAGATGCATCCACAGGCTTGGGGAGGCAAGCAGAGGGCATGGAGTGCTCTTCCACCACTGTGCAAATGCTCGTTTCCTTGACATGGAATCTTTCTCTGAATGTGGCATTGTTGTTTTCGTGAGCCCCAACATTCTCCAGCGTCTGCTTTGCACAGAACAGGGATTAGAGACATGCATGGCTTTTTACACAGCTATTTACATGGGCTTGGAGAATCAAGCGCAGACAAACTCCGGCCCTGTCAGACCCTCGTGCTTGTGGCAAGAGCTCTTACCCACCTACTCATCTCCTCAGCCTTTATTTGAACTAGTTATCCTTTCACTAAGCTTGTGTGAAATGGTTGTTACTATCTTACAAGCACTTCACATGGCACAGGGAGCCTGTGTTAGAAGGAAGGATGATGACTGCTGACAGGTGCCCTGCTGCCCAGGCGCCCAGTGCAGTCACAGCATAGGCCCCACTGTGTGATTTGTAGAGCCCAGTGTAAAGGGTCACACAGACCCCTTGTTCAACAAGTAGGAAAAATAGTGCTAAAGTAATTGTTAAAACAAGAACAGTGGTTTCTCACAACCATCCTGGATTTCACCTTTTGCAATTTCTTTGGCCTATCATCAGCCACAGTGCAAAAATGCTAATATTTAAATGTTTGTCTTGACAGAGAAAGAGACCACATTAGCATGGATTTTTTTATAGTGTGTCTTCATAATTTAATTTTATTATTAGTTATTATCAGTCTCGTTCTGAGCCTAGGTAAATATTAAATATTATAGGTATCTATTTGAAAAAATGTCTATTTGGGGTTCAGTAGTATCTGAGGCTTCAAATATCACCTGTGAGCTTTGGATATTAGGGGTAGAACTTCTTCCTTTCTTCCTTCCTTCCTCCCTCCCTCCCTCCCTTCCTTCCTTCCTTCCTTCCTTCCTTCCTTCCTTCCTTCCTTCCTTCCTTCCTTCCTTCCTTTCTGCAGTCCTTCTCAACTGACATGGTATTTTTTTATTTGCTATCCCATGCTCTTATCAGTCAAGAAAAATTGAAAATTTGAACTGCTGGCATAAATTCCACCACTGTCATTCTAATGTGCAGCCCACAGTAACATGAGCTAAACCTTCAAGAGCAAGAGAACTGTCATCTGTATTCTGTCATTTGTACATGCGTCTGCATTTTGTTTTTACTGAATGGTGGCAAGTACAAGTACAGTACAAGAACTAATGTTTTTCATTGAATTTTTATTTTTGACACTTTTATACATATAATGTAGCTCAATATTACTCCCTCTCTTTTATCCACCTCCCCTCTAACTACAACCTGTCATCTTCTCAGCTAATCCCTTCCCACTTTCATGCCCCCTCCCACTTGTTTTTTTTATTGTTAATAAATAGAAACTGTATGAACAAGTCTTGTGTCGGTAAACCCATTTCCCTCCTCCCTGCCCCCAATCCACTAAAAACCTTCCTCAGTGGGATTGCTGGAATGCTCCGTGTGAGTTGCGCAAGCAGTAGAGTTTGTTTTTTTTAGGGAAAAATGCCTCTGGATAGTCCCCCCACCATGGCTCCTACAATCTTTCCACCCCCCTCTTCCGCAAAATTTACTGAGCCATGGTGTGGTGACTTTTAAGTCTACTTTCCTGTTGAGTTCTCAAGGGTTTCTCCTTTGGACTGTCCTGGGTATTCTCCGTGTCTGCCTCTATCACACTTGTATAGGTTGTCTGATTTGCTCATCTCAGCACTTCCCTATGATTTCACCTGGGCCTTAGATGATGTGTTAGGGTGGTTCATCTCCTGCCTGGGAGTCAGCCATTATCTCAGGTCTTGTTGGTGGAATTGGGTTGTCCATGGTTCTTATTGCCTTCTGAAAAATACAAACAGAATCTCCAACAGAGAACAAGATCAGCATCAGTTAAATGGCACAAACATTGTTAATGGGTGTAGCCTCTCTGTAGGCCCATGGTTAGTGGGGCTTCTCCTTGCAGTCCAATATCTTGGTCTCCATAAGGATTTGCCTTGGATCCCAGTTCCAGCTAGGGCTTCCTTGCCATTGAGTGGATCTCTCAGCCATTCAGAGAAAGTCATTGATTACACGCTTAGGTTAAGCACGCTACTGCACAGGTGAGTACTTCTTGCCTTGCTGGTCCTCTGCATTCTCAGACCATAGGTCACTGTTACATAGCAGTGTTTCCCTGCTATCATTGGCCAGTTTCCCCTGGCAGCTCATGCAGAGCCTTCCAGCACTATACAGGCTAACCATCTGGAAGCTAGCTTCCTTCCTTGTGGGGGTCTCTCAATGTTGTGCAACAGCAGCCTGTGGTATCTTCAGCCTGGGGTGGGTAATCAAGAGCACTGACATTAGCCTGTGTTTTTATAGGAACATCATATGTGTCTCCAATCAACAGCTCATTGTGGGAAGTAACCAATTTCTCTTTCTGGAACAAGGAATTGTAGGCCAGAGTCACTTGTATTGGGGTTGGGCTTCATCCCACACACTTCAGGGCCCTTTTTACCAGAGAATGCCCCCATCTTCTTCTAAAACCTACTGTCCAGAAGTAAGGTTTCTATGATATCAATTCATTATGGATTTAGTTTTCTCTATAACCCCCCCCACACACACCCCTGTCCCTTCTATCCCTGTAGTCAGTCTCAAGGTTCACATGTCAGGTTTGCTTACTCTTCAAACTGAACCTGATTAGGAACCATGAGGGAGAATATGCAGTTTGTCTCTTCTTATGTAAGTTCCCTGCATATGATCTGTTCCAAACCCATCCACTTTCCTGCAAATTTCATTATGTCATTTTCCCTGACTACTGGATAGAATTCCATAATGTAAATGTACCACAACTTTAATATCCATTCATCCAGTGATGGGCATTTGGGTTGATTCCAATTCTTAGCTATTGTGAATTGAGCCACTATAAACATGGTTGAGCAAATGTTTCTGTGTTGACACAAGGAGTCTTGAGGGTTTCTTTTGATGAACTGAGTAAAATTAGGGTTGCTTGCATAAACACGGAAAGGGGCTATTTACTGAAGCGTGTGCAGAGTACCAGTGGTTACAATATTGAAGATCAACGTCCTTTCTCAGAGCACTATTAGCTCCCATTAGTACTCTTAGGGGGTGGGATTAGAGTCTTACTACCTCTCCTGCCATCCAGGATAAAAGTTGAAAGGCTCATTTGTGCAGGAACTACAGCTTCTGTGACTTCATGTCTTCTTTTTGGAGTACGTTGTTGCCATAGCCGATTTTTAATTGGATTGTTTGTTTTCTTGATGCATATTTTTTTTTTTAGTTCTTTGTATATTCTAGACATTGATCCTCTGTGAGATGGGTAGCTCCCATTTTCTCCCATTCTGCTGTATGCTGCCTGTTCACTTGATTGACACTTTTCTTTGCTGTACAAAACTTTTAAATTCCAAGTGGCCCCCTTTGTTGATTATTGGATTAATTTTCTGAGCAAGTGCAGTATTATTCAGTTATACCTATCCTGGTGTCTTGTGATCTTAGGGAGGAATGTTTTCCTTTAGCAGCTTCAGAATTTTATGTCTTACATTGAGGTCTTCTGTCCACTTGAAGTTGATTTTTGTGCAGGATGAGATCTAAGGATCTAGCTTCATTTTTCAGCATCTAGATACCCAATTTTCCCAGCACGATTTGTTGAACATACTATCTTTTCTCCAATTTGTATTTCCAGTGCCTTAAGGTTTTCTCCACTTCAGTTTAATGCTGGCTCTGGTTTTGTCATATATACCCTTTATCGTTTCTAGTCTACATAGGCAGTTTGTCATCATAGGATGTTGCATTTTGTGAAGTCTTTCCTGAATCTATTAGATGACTATGTGATTTATGTCCTTAAGTCATTTATTGATTTATGATATTGAACCATCCTTGAATCTGTGGAATGAGGCCCACTTGATCATGGTGAATGATTTTAATGTGTTCCTGTATTTGGATTCAGAATATTTTCTTGAGAATTTTTACATGTATATTCATCAAGAAGATTGGATGACAATTTTCCATTTTTGTTACTCTTTATTTTGTTTGTTATTGTAGCAGCACTGGCTTCATAAAGAGTTTGGAATCATTTGTTCCCCTTCTGTTTTATAGAGCAACTTAAAAGCATTGACTTTAGCTTTTCTTTAAAAGTCTGGTAGAATTCTGTAGTGAATCTGTCTGGACCTGAGTTTTTTGTTTTTTTTTATAGTTGGGAGCTTTTGTTTGTTTGTTTTTTTAATTATTGCTGCAATCTCATTGCTTATTAAAGATCTGTTTAAATTATTTATCTTGTCTTGGTTTAATTTTTATTGGCCATATGCATCTAGACACTCATCCATTTTTTTTAGATTACTCAGTTTTATGGAATGTATATTTTTAAAGTATGTTCTTAAGATTTTGTAAATTTTGTTGGTGTGGTAGTTTGAATAGATGCCCTCCAAAAGATTCAAGAATTTATTAAAGTTTTTCTTCAGCTGCCTGGCTGGAGGGTGTGTCACCTTGAATCCTAGGGTCCAGCCCTAAGGTGTGTTAGGGGTACATCTGACTTTCTTATTTCATTCAGCTGATTATTTGGATTCTCCCAGAATTTTTCATTTCTTTGAGCATATTTATCTTTTTAATTGTTTGTGTGGAATTTTGTTTAAATCTCTGGTCTTCAAGGCCATCACTCTGGAATTGGTAGGCTTTGGAGGCGACCTTTTGACTTTTTTTATGAATAATTGAGTTTATTTGAGGAGAAATTACAATTTGTGGGGTTTATTTAAAGGGAAATGGGACCGGGAAAGGAAGAATGGAACATTTTCAGGTGGAAAACACATTTCAGAAAAGTGGAAGTTAATGAGAAATTGAAGCTTAGAGAGTAAAGTTAGAATGATGCTGGGAACCCATGAGAGCTGGAGAAACTGAGGCTTCCAAAGTGAAGTTCAGAAGGGGTTGCAAACACGTGGAAAGTCAAGTCAACTGGGGCTTAGAAGGTGAGGTTCCAAAGGGATTGCAAACACGTGGAGCACCCATGCGGCAAACCCCAAGTGACAATCAGCAGATAGTAAATTCAGAGACCATGAAACAGATAGCGTGGGGAGGTTGAGGTTAAGGAGGGGAACACACCTGACATCAGCTCCAGGGGTGAGTGGGGGAAGAAGGAGATAGTCCACATGTCTGATCCAGAGTGGAAATCCCACATGGTAAATTGGAAACCATCAGACAGAAGAGCAGAGAGACCAGAATTCAAGAGACATTAAAAGACAGGGTTAGGTCTCCCTTCCCACAGACAGCCAGATGGCCAAGTGGGTCTGGGAACCGAGACTCACCTGGGGAAGCTCAGACCACACTAGACACAGGTGAGAGGGTCTCAGGAAGAAGTGTGTCTCACCAAGAAGAGCCCGGGAAGCAGAGCCCTTGATTTTTCATATTATTTATCTTTGTCCTTTTATACCGGGTTTTACATCAGGGTTTAGGTTATTGTTTACATTTTCTTAAAATTTAAGTCACCTCCCAAGGAAGTAATCAGGAGTAGGTTAGGAAGTTTCCCCAATCATCGATGTTTCTTTGAATTCTTTTGCCATTTATCATTTTAAGGGCATTTCAAGTTTGTGTGGACAGAATCTCAGAGTTGTCATTGTCAGTTCCCTATGTCTCCCTCATGTGCTGCTCCTCCTGGGACTGAGAACACTCAGCTTACTAGGCTGTGTGTGAATGGAGCAGGAAGGAAAGCGAGGGCATGCATACTGTGTCTCTCATCCCTTCTCATGCACATGCTTCATTTCCTTGTCAGACTTCACTTACAAAGCACAAGCTCAAAAATAAAATTAACAATTTCAATTTTGCCGCAATAAACCATTAAAAAGACAGAAAGCTCTTCTGAGCCTGGAGACTTGTGTAATTGCACAACTCACTGCTCAGGAAGCTGCCTGAACACAGAGACCTGTGTGACTTCAGAACTCCACTGCTCAGGAATCTGTTCCTGAACACAGAGACCTGTGTATAACTTCAGAACTCCACTGCTCAGGAAGCTTCCTGAGCACAGAAACCTGTGTAACTTAAGAACTCCACTGCTCAGGAAAGCTGCTTGAACACAAAGACCTGTGTAACTGTACAACTCACTGCTTAGGAAGCTGTTCCTGAACACAGAGACCTGTGTAACTTCAGAACTCCACGGCTCAGGAAGCTGCACCTGAACAGGGAAGGATTTCCTGGAAGAAAATTTCTAAATGCTGTATTTGAATCCCAAGAGCAGTTGTACAGTGTTCTCTCTAGAGACCATTGAGGGAAGCCTGCCTTGCCTGGAACATGAGTGTGTTCATTTCTGTAGTCAGGTGAGAAGGCTCAATTCCTCCTAAAGGCCTTTTCTACCCTGTGTACCTCTGTGCCTTCTTGTTCTGCTACCTCCCAAAACATGTAGAAAAAATGCTTACAACTCTCTTCTGAATTTTGTGAGTTTAAAAGATGTGCATACTCATTATGACTATTGGAGTCATTAACAAGACAAGACATTTAATAAAAACATAACCTGAAGAAGAATGAATCAAAAAAGACATTTTAATACTGCTTATTATGCTCTTTAGCTTTACTCAGGCGTATCACTCACTTCTGAGTTCTACTTCATCTTATGTGTCTTTTTTTTTAACGAGTCCTTTTTCATTGTTTTAGGCACACGCATACAACATGTGATTTTTGGCATGCTAGTTCATGGTCTTGTGTTATGCCTTTAGACCTCAAAAAGAAGTACTGTGTGATGGGAAAGTGAAATATGCAAACCTGAAATCACTTGAAGGAGCATGAGGCAAGGAAGAAGTCTCCTATCAGAATGTTGAAAATATATCCCATATTGAAGTTATTATGATACCACAAAAAATCTGAATGTAATTTAGATGGTTTAGTTGAAGGTCGATGGTGGAGTACATGTTCCAGGAGATATGTGGACAACATTTTTCGAAGACACTCTCAGGTCAAGGTCAGGTATCACCTTATGGAACATGCCGCTGTGCTGCATGATGATTTGTTATGTTGTTATTTAGCTGGAGTGTGTCAACAGGCTGAATAAATGTAATGGAAAACTCTGAAATATTTTCTCCCTATTGGGAAAGGTTGAAAAGCAAACATTTACATATTCATATATGTATCAGTGCTACTAAAAATAGTATACTGTGTACTATATTTTGAATATTTTGCTTAAAGGATCATTCTATTTTTAACAGAATTCTTCATTGTTTTCTTTTATTTGTCTCTTTAGTACTGCTTTTCCATTTTTGTCACCTTTCTGAACAATACTAGGCCAAAAAAGTTGGCATAACTATTTTATGTACTCTTTAAGGTGATTATACAAGTACCAGATTTGCTTTTATGGATAAACCTTTTTCTTCTAAAAATAAAGGTTATATGTTATCTTCAAAAGAGAGCTCTTAAGTACAGTGACATCAGTGAATCTGTTACCTAAAATCATCAGTGGATGATAATGGGAATGATGACACTTAATCCAAAATAATATTTTTCACAGTATGTGATAAGGTGTTGTTTTATTTTCTCTTGGTATCTCCCTTCCCTTCTTTGCTTCTCCCTGTTCTATCTATCTATCTATCTATCCATCCATTTATCATCTCTCTATCTATCATCTATATCTATCTATCATCTATCTACCTACCTATCTATCATCTATCCATATCTATCTATCCATCTATCATCTATCTATCTATCTATCTATCTATCTATCTATCTATCTTTCTATCTATCATCTATCTATCTATCTACAACTATCTATTATCTATCTACCTATCCATCTATCATCTATCTATATTTATCATCTAACTATCAATCATCCATCTATCTATCTATATATTTATCATCCATTTGTCTATATTTCTTCCTGTTGTGGCTCAAACCCAGGGCGTCATGAATGCCAAGCATCCACTATGCCACTGAGATAAAGTCCTGACTTTTGATAACTCTAAGACAAGTTGTTTTTTCTCTTTTCATGGTAAGAGCTAAGAATATGTCAAAGCACTTGACCCTATATGTGCTTATAGTTCTATAGAAAATACACTCTGCCATGGTTAGTGAGGTCTGGATGAGCACGTGTGCAATGGTGCTTTTAGACACATCTTCCACCCATAATACCGTACTTAATAATACTATAATAATAATACTGTTTTGCCAAAAGGTGCAAAACTTTTTCTACTTCAGGATTGACTTGTTGAGAATATCTTTATCTAGTCATTTAATCATCCAATGTTTATTGAACATGTACTATTTTTAAGTGATATTTGGCACACAGTGTACATTAGTAAACAAAACAGACTTAGATCTCATTATTTTTGTTTGTTTTCAACTTTGTGAGCAAACATTCTAATCCTAAATTATCCAGTATGATAGCCACTTCACAGATGGAATTTAAGTAAACTAAAGTGCTTAACACATTAGACATCTCAGAAAAAAAATTCTATCGTTGGAGAAAGATTTGTTGCTGAAAGTCTAATTCATTGCACTGGTAGGCATCAACAGAAATGAGATTTTATCAGTTAAATTCACCTCAGTACATGTTAGAGTGAATGAAAGGAGTGTGAGGTCTAACATGTTATTTGCATTATTACCCTTTATTTTTGCTGCCCTAGGATCAGCTTAGTCATATGTCAACATCCAGTGACTTGAAACAGAGATTCCTGGGTTATTTAAGTGCCTATATGAAGGAGATGCTAGTGTCGGCACAGGTACTATTTCTCCACTTTCCCTGTAATTTGCAAATGTTACAATGACTTCTGTGCTGAAAAAATGGTCAGTAACTTATAACACTCCTGAGGTGGGATCTTAAGGAAAGATGTTATATCAAAGTGGGGGCAGGGAGGTGCTCTTGAAAGGGATATTGGGACTGTAGCCCTTTGATTCTCTACTTTAATTTTTTATTCGCAAGCACAGAGATACAGAGAAGAGAGATAAAAAGAGGGAGAGAGAATATGGGCATGCCAGGGTCTCCAGCCACTGCACATGAACTTCAGATGCATGAGTCACTGTGCATCTTGCTTGGCATGGGTACTAGGGAATTGAATCCAGGTTGTTAGGCTTCACAGACAAGGGTCTTAAGCACTGAGCCATCTCTCCAGTCTCCCTTTTTCTCTTTTACTCTTTTCTGCCATCACGAGGTGAAGGCTCCTCTGTCATGTCTGTTATCCTCCTGCTTGGTGTCACTACAAGTCTAAAGGTGATGAGGTTCAGGTGACCATGGCTGAAACCTCTGAAACTGTGAGCCCAAAGAAATAAAACTTTCCTCCTTTTGTTAAGGATTACCTCAGGTATTTTAAAAAAATACATGATACAGTGCCAGAAAACTCAATGTTACAGTCTTCATATAGCTTCCACTGTAGTCATGAATTCTTTGCCCCTGAACATGTACCTGGTCTCTGATTCCTTTTGAATTTACCTTCCAGTTAGTCCTTTCATTTGGGGTTGGTATTTGGATAAATCCCCTTTTCCCTTTCTGATATAATTTCAATCTTTTTCTCATTATCCCAGTAAGAACTCAGATGACCAAGAGAGCTAGGAGGAACAGGCTTAAAATTTCCGAGTTGAACGTGTCAGACTTCAATGTTCATATGGGTTCATAGTTCCAGAGGAACCTCTAACGGAAAAAGCAACATCAAGCTGATTTGGGAACATGATTACATCGACTCCTAGACTTGGAAGGAATATGGGCACATGACAGAGTTTTGCTTGACTTCTTTTCTTTCCAAGTGCATTCAGTGTCTTGGGCAGGTCTTATCTACCATTTAAAAAGAAAACCTTTATTGTGTTTATAAGGGCTTAATTGTTACCTTCTCTTGTGTTGAACTTTCAAACACCCTGAGAAAGTTAGGAGGGGAATTTACATAAGTGGGGAAGGGAAACTTGGACCTACAGCCTGATTTTTGATTGATTATTGCTTTTACAAACTGATATGGAAAAGAAACTTATGTTTAACATATTCAACATGGTTCATGTGAGAAAACATATGTTTATAATAGGAAATCTATTGTGTGGAAGGACTTGTACGTCACAGGGCAGACTTGATGTAAGGGCCATTGTGCCTGCTGCCTGGAGTGAGTGATGACTGAGATGGCTAATCATTATGATTATTAATGAGCACTTCTTAAAGGCAAACAAGAGGAGGAAGTCTGGTGTCAGTATCAGGCCTGCCTTTGTGACCGTGGAAGTATCATCACAATTATAACCGTCCATGGGAACATTAGTGGAAAAAGTAAATATTTTGGCATTTCCCATGGTCTTAGCCAACAAGATAAACAAGAGGAATTAGTTTTATGTCCATAATAGTTACATACCCTAAGTTGTTGCTAGTCAATGCAATTGGGCTAATTTGATTATATAATATTCTGCCTCACTAGAGTTGAATACGACATATTTCATAACCTTTCTTATAACTTTCTTACTGATTTAAAGTGAAAATAATTGATGTTCACCATAGGAGGAGCCAAGCAGAAAACCCTACCCTAGTTATGATTCATAATTTCTAGATTGTCCTTGTGTGTATAAAATAGTGCATCAGCAGACACATTTGATATTATTTGTGCAATTAAAAATAAGCAAAGCAAATGAATCCCTCTGTATGTATAAACCTTTGGTGAAATAAAATGGGATTTAAATATGAAGAACAAGTACAGTTCAAATGTCCATAATGAGGAAAATAATGATCCCCCTTCTCACCACATTTATCCGTTTGAGTCTTGATTAGAAATGTGTTCACATTAAGTTGATTTCCTTAAAGTACTCTTAAGTTTTCTACCAAATTACAAAGCGATGATTTTATGGCAGTTCATTCTCTTAGAACATATCCATGGAGATGGTAATGTCCCTTTAAGCCAACACTCCCTCTGTGCTAGATTCCACCTAGCTCCCAGCTCTGTGTTTCTGCTTCTCCATGTTTAGTTATCAGCCAGGCCTGCTCGTGTTCTTTTGAAATATTTCTGGGAAAGACCCTGGGCTCAGGTGGTAGCTTTTTGCACCTGAATTCTGTGGTGGTGTATGATGCAGCCCTTCTGCCCGTCTCTCCACACTGCGCTGTGGACCAGCGGTACTCCTCTCCTGCTGCACATCTGCTACTTCAGTTCCCTTGGCTGAAACTCTTAACTCTAGTGCCAGGCCTGCAGGACTTCAGTCACTCTTAGCACTGCCGTGTGTGTCTCATTTTTAAGACTCTTGGCTGTGCCTACCCAGGTTGCCTCTTCATTCAGAGTTTCCTCAGACTAGGGCTAGCTGCACCTAGTTCTTCACTTCAAACAGGGGCCTCTGTTTACTCTCGGTCCACCCTCCTGAAGAGGCAGATAGATTTTCACTTCTTCCCTTTTATTTAGGCATCCCTTCTCCTGTGAAATTTACCTGGCGGTATGACACTACTTAGCTCTCATTCTATACTCAAAAATGGTCATAGGTGCTTGTCGTACATTTCTAACAATCACAAGAACAGATTATTTTTACATTCCCCACAAAATTAATGCAGTTATAATACACTTATTTTATAATATCTCATAATTACAGATGCGCTTCAAGCAACTGAACAGTTTCTAAAATCTTTTTTTTTCTGAAAAAGAATGCTCCTTATTTTACAACTAACACCAAATATTTTTATTGTAAAAAGCAAAATCTTTCTCCCATACAGATATTAGAGTAGATATAATTTAATACCTGCACTGTATACTTATATGAGACATAACATAATGATGCCTTATTGGGTGATGGGCTACATATGTGACAATGGTTCCATTAGCACATGTCCCCTACTCATGTGTAGCTGTTTTGTGTACGCATGCTCTCTGATGTTCACACAATGAAAATATCACCTATGATACATTTCTCAAAATGTATCTCAGCTATTAAACTGTGTGGGACTGCATATGTGTATGCATGCATTTATTCACATATCCTCATCACTCAACTAAACACGAGAATTTTTAATCTTACCAGTAATACATACACACAAGGGAATGCAAGCATTAGGAAGCACTTACATCACTTTAGACAAATGTGGTAATAAGTGACCTAACAAACATAGTAGAATAGATATTCCCTCCTCTTTCTGATACTGTCTTTCCAGAATGCACTCTAGGAACTAGATCATAAAACTGATCTTACCTTAGGAATCCAAGCTAACACATAATGTTTATCATGAAATACTGAAGTAACCCTAAATGCTGGCTAGGAAATATAAACTGTGTTTATATCAGCTGAATAGAATAGTGTTTCAAATACTCAACTACTTCTGTGTCTTTACACAGGTAGAACACCCAGCTCTGGCTTCCTCATCTTCTATACAGTGGTGAACTAGTCCACACCCTGGTGGGTTTGGCTTTGAAGGGAGCGAACAGGGCCATTCAACTTTGGATTCAGCTTGTTTCATACTTGCCTAGGAAACACTGTACAGAGGAGGAATGTGATGGGAAGAATGTGAGAGAATGCGGCAGTGCTTTTCCTCATGGGTCTGGCAGGAACAAGGTCTGCAGAGAGAGGAACTGGGGTGGTAAGAGGCTTTCAGAATCACAGCTCACATGTTAGGCTGGGAGCTCTTAATTTAGGAGGAAATTTCTTTCCACATTTCCTGTCTATCCTTTCCTATGTTTTTTTAAAACTACATACTCTATACTTTCTTAGGTTTGGCTGTGGCTGACTACAAATGATTTACTGATAATCAGTAAACATTTAATGAAAAAATATATAAATGTTTTATATATTTTATTTCTTCAACAAGATGTTTTATTTATTCAACAAGATATATATCAATTATACTTTTAAAACAAAGTAATTGAAAGTTGCATTGTTTTATTTTGATGAAATGGATCATACTGGACACTAATACATCTTTACTGTTGTTTCTAACTCAGGATTTTGGTATTTCCTTATCTATGTCATTTGGAAGACAGTAATAATAAGAAGAAGATAAAGAAGAAACAATTTATGAAAACGAATGTGCCAAACAAATGCACTTTAAAACACTGTGGTATTAGCTCAGGGGTAGGACATGCGCTTCACACGAAGAACCTCTGGTTTAACCCTCAGCGTCACCAGGAAACATCCTCAAAAAAAAAAATCCCACCCAAATCAAAGCCCCAAAAGTATCTTTTCCCCCATCTGGAAAAATTTCAAAGGTATTTTGGTTTCAAGAGGACACCCTTTATATACCACTTGGGATTTTGTGAGGACTAGTTAAGATAGCACGCACAAAATGCCTAATGCGTTACCTGGGGTGCGACAGGCATCCAACAATTAGTTATTATTACTGCTGTATGTTCACATTGAGATACTGACTGCTTGGCTTTTGACTTTGTTTTGTGGACCACTTAGGAAAAAAAACAAAAACACTACTAAACCAACTATCATATAGTGTTTTTATCACTGAAAATTTTTAAATGATCATTGAAAGAATTATTTGAAATTTATTTACACATACATTTTTAGCTTATGGTACTACATTCCTGAAAAAGAAGAAATATGTATGCAGCATACATTTATTGAGGTTCTCCTGAAGCTATTTCACTTTCAAAGTTTATTCTCTTAAGTCACCTTTAAATTCTAGGCCAAATATGCCGTTGTCCTGGGTGCTGTGGAGTGTGACTGAAGCAACATGTCTTAAGACCTTGCCATGTGGACTTCCTGGCTTGTTCTGGGCCTCGGACATCCATTCTTACAAGTTTCCTTTTAAGTTGGCTCAGTTAAATCTCGGGGTGCTAAGAGTCAGGCAGATTCTATTCAAAGTCAGCAAAACATTTTAGGCAAGTTGATGTCGAACTGTTCTAGCAGTAGCCCTGTGTGGAACATCAAGTAGCCAAACCATATTCATTCCAGTGATTGGACAGTTTTGTTGCCTTCAGTCACATCTCTTGGCCGAGGATAGTAATGTCTGCACGTGTATCTTGTGTGTATCTAGACAAGAACTTGTTTGACAAAATATAACACACATTTTTCTGTTGGTGGATATCTAATTATTATGGTTTAATGGGAATGATATTTATGTTCTTACCTATTGGTTCTGAATTAAAGTGTCATTTTAGCAACCTCTGAATCAAGTCCATTATGCTTCAAAAATTAAAGGATTTGCCCATTCTGTAAAGAAAAAAGAGAGGCATTAAACACATATCTATACAAGATAGGTCTGCTTCACACAATTCAAAGGAATATAAGAAAATGAACTATTGACCACTGAGCAATACACAGTGACTTTTTATCTCGCTTCTCACAATGTCCCTTAGAGGCAGGAGCTACTAACAGACATGAGGGTCCTGCCATATATGTTCCCTCATCACCCAGAATGCTTCTTGCTGCTGAACACCGGCAGTTCTCTGCCTGATGACTTCCCTGGTCCTACGTACCTGGTAGGATTTGGAAGATGAGGGAAGGTTTGAAGTAGATGCCATGTGAGCACAGCTGTCTGTCCATGGTGGTGCTCGGCAGCACACTCTTTGGTGGATCTTTTCCTGTCCCAGTCTGACCTCCCCACCCCCTGTGGAACTTCTTGGGTCAGTTCTCAAAGGATATCTTCCACCCATGTCTTTATTTCAGGACTATTCATTCCAATAGGCTGGGAGTATGCCAAGGTCACATATCCAGAAAGTGACAGAGATGACACTTGAATCCAAACCAATGGGCCTTAGAAAGAGGAATCCCCTGACACAATACAGGGACTTTGGGACAGGAGGTAATAGTGAAACCTTATCCTTCTCCAATTTACTATTTTAAGAAGAATAAGTGTAGATTTATATTTTTACTTATGTATACCTGATCTAGATTCTATAATAGAATATATTGAAAAAATTATTTAACTTGTGGTTTGCATCATATAGTACTAAAGTACACTGAAACCATATCATTGATTTGTGCACAAAATTGATAGGAAAGGACCTTATTGTGTTAGACAAGTGTAAAGCTCTGTGCTTTGAATAAATTCTATTTGACAAATCTAGATGTTGTTTGCAAGAAAGAGGGCTGGGAGCTGAAACAAATCATTCCTAAAGTACTTTATTCCACTCTCTAAATGTATCTCATTTTATAAATTATTATTGTTGTAGTCAGCTTTCTAGTTGCTGCGCAGAAAGAACCCAAACAAAAGCAGTTTGTGGAGGAACAGGTTTATTAGGCTTATGGACCCGAGGGGAGACTCCATTCTGGCAGGGAAAACGATGGCATGAGCAGAGGGGTGGACATCACCTCTGCCATAGCACTGCAAACAGTGGCAGGAAGGTGTGCCAAATACTGGCAAGGGGAAGCTGGCTTATAACTCCCAAAAGCCGGCCCCCAACAACACAGCTCCATCGAGGTTGTAAAACCCAAATTGCCATCAGCTGAGAATCGATTACCCAGAACACACCCATTTGTTTGTGGGGGACACCTGGATCAAACCATGACAATTATATTCTTAATATGCCTATATTTGTAGTGAGTATAAAATAGTTAGAAGTTAGGAGCCATATTTCAGTCACCTTTTTTTAACTTCACAGTATTTGAATAATATTGTATTCAAGTTTACCCTAAATAATTATTTTAAACAAATAAAATGATTTGTAACCTGGTGCTTTATTGAATGAACAGAATGTTTAAAGTAAATACAAGTAAATACAGCTGTGAAGTTGTGGTCCCTTTATTGCTCATATTTCAGTCTGATTCTATAAAATGATAGTGACATTAAATGACACACATCTTAGTCATTTTGGATGCTTTCTAGAGACTCTTCTCTAGATTTTAATTCTATTTGAAGATTGAAAGAGAAATCTTATATGTGTCTCCTCCCATAGATGATTCATATCAACTGATATCCCTTGGTTTAAAAACATAGGCAATTACATCCTAATAGTGAAGCTTCCAAATGATCCTAAAAATTCCAAACTAAAGGGAAGAGAGAAAGAAGGAAAGGACACACTTGAATCAGTGGTTTAATGCATTTTTTGGGACATTTTTCTTGGCTTAGTCAAGGTTCATGGAGATTGTCGAGGGAGAAGTGAATACCTTTAGTTTATTTACATGGCCCTTCCTTCTCCTGTGCTAGATGTCAATAGAGTTTCCCTAGGAAACCACCAGGTATATGGTACCTCAGGGAGTCTTGTGATTTCATAAAAGCAATGGCTTCTTCGTATTTGTTTTTTTTTTAATTTTAACTTATTTGTTTGCAAACAGAGAAAAGGGGTCACCATGGCTTCTAGTCATTGCAAACGAACTCCAGATGTGTGTGCCATCTTTTGCATCTGGCTTTATGTGGGTACTGGGAAAATGAACACTGGTCATTAGGATTTGCAGGCAAGTACCTTAACCACTGAGCAATCTCTCCAGCTAGTTATTCTTTTTTATTTGTTTGTTTTTTGAGGTAGTCTCTCTCTCTCTCTTCCCTCCTTCCTCCCCCCCCCACTTCTTACCCAGGCTGATCTACAACTCCCTCTGTATTCCAAGGCCTTGAACTCATGTTGAGCCTCCAGGATGCTGGGATTAAAGACATTCCCAGCATTTCATTTTTGATGCAGCATCTCCTTTTGTAGTTCAAGCTGGCCTGGACCTCACTACAGTCCCTGTCTTAGCCTTGACGTTCTGGGATCACAAGCACAATACCATGCCTAGTTTGCTGCCAGTGTTTCCAAGAATGAATTTCTAGGGGCTGGAGAGATGGCTCAGCAGTTAAGGCTCTTGCCTGCAAAGCCTGAGGACCTGGGTTTGATTCCCCAGTCCCCATGTAAAGCCAGATGCACAAAGTGACACACACATCTAGAATTTGTTTGTGGTGGCTAGAGGCCCTGGCATGCTTATTCTCTGTCTGTCTGTCTGTCTGTCTTCCTTTCTCTGTTTACAAATAAATAAAAATCTCTGCAATGAACATTTGGTAACTTGTTGTTCAGAGTCATTCTGGGGCCATGCTACCCAGCCAGTCCCACTTGTGGAGTTGGGCAGTCTGTGCTGCAGGTGCTACAGGATCAGGTTGATGCTTATAAAGTTGACTCAACTGAGCTAGAACAGATCACAGCTTTTGACTCTGCAGCATTCTCTCATATGCAAATGATGTGCTTGGATGAAGACGCTAAGATTTGTGTTTGGGGAATATGTGAATCATGGCTGTAAATAGTCTAGTTGGAAGAAGTCATTTCTAAAGCTCAAGGTCCTAACAAGGAGCCTAAGCAGAGCTGCCAACAAAAGACAGAAGGACACAGATAATGAAATGGAAAGAAGTGCTTGGAAACAGTGATGGAGCCTGGGACTCAGCCCTGGATCCCATCACAACACCACTTTTAATAACTGGGTCATTTGTGTGAAATACCTTACACTTCGGTAATTAGTGTGATAATGCCCTCCTCATTGGGGAGTGGACAGTTACCTAAAATACTATTTGCAAGATTCTTGGAATGTATTTTAATTAGAGAAGGGCTCCTAATGGCTTTCACTCTTGTTGCTGTTGTTTCTCTGTCACTAACCACCGGACGAGCTCAGTGAAGACGGGCTTTCAGACAGGATTCTGAAAAGATCAGATAAGATACAGCGCATTGAGCTGCCTACAATTGCTAATAATAACTCCTGATAGCACCAAGAAAGGGATATATTATTGTCCTAGGGGTTTTTGTTTGTTTTACTGATGATGAAACTGTGATTCAAAGAATCAAAATAGCTCTCCTAGAGACATAGAACTCGCATTGGAGTATCCTGTGTTGTCTCTTTCATGGAAATAGGCGTGTCTAGGTACATTCAAGCAAGAACAGTGTGGTGCAAGTTACAGTCTCGGCCTCTGACTCCAAGGGCGATGCAGCCTCAGGTTCAGGCTTCCTGGCCTGGGGCTCCAGTGCCCCCCAATCTCGTCCTGGTAGTTAGTTTCCATCTTGTTTGCTTATAGTTCCTTTGAAGAAAGGATTTTATACATTTTTCTAGTTATTACTAGAGGAAAAAATGGTCCAAGTGTTCTAATTTACCATCACCACAAGCAGATTTCCCTTAGACTTGTCACCAAGTCGATTTTCCAGTCTCAGATTTTTTTTGTAAATTGCTTAAAAACTTTAATGTTAGATCAGTACAGTTGACTCTGTTAGATGTCATTAATGCTCTGCCTTTTCTATCAGGATCAGTTGTCATAATAAATAATGCAACATGCCTTACATGCTTCTTTCTTAAGCATTGGGTAGGATGAGAGGACACAGGTCAGAAACAAACACTTCACACCAACTCTTGTTTTCTAAAAGAAATGCACAGGTGAGCTGTGATGTTAGAATTGAGATGTAGACTGAAAGCTTAAGTTCTCACCAAAGGGTACAAGCTTACTTCTCTTCCAAGTGTTTTTAGTAATATCTCCTCATATTAAAATTTGATTTCACTCTTAAAATCTGAGACAAATTATTTGTTTGAATAAAGGATAAAGGTTTGGTATATGCAGGTATGTGTACATGTTTAGATATCATGTTATTAATAAAGGTGGTGCATTCAAAAAAAAAAGCTTACCTTTAAGGTACTCACATTGGAGATTCTACATTCCACATAGTTTTGTTTCAGCTCATAAGGTAATTGCGATGCTTGTTTGATCAGTGAATTATCACATTGAATTTCTATGTAATAAAATTATTATTTCATTAGCTCTTGTTTTGTCTTATAAATATTTCCTTATATTATTGTTTTTGATTTAGATACCAAATAGAGCCCTCCAAAGAATATTTTTAAAACCTTTCTGAAGTATTAGCCTTGGGCCTCATATGTTAAGGAAATTTTTATGCCAGGTACATACAGAGAGCATGGTTTTTTACTTGATCTGCAAGTTGGCAGTAGGAAAAGACATCCTGTAGTGGTACTTCTGTGTTAAATAACTGCCACATAGAATTAAACTGTCTAAAAAGATGCTGTAATCTGTTTACAAATACAGTAGCTTGCTTAGATGATCCATAAGACAGTAGAAACTATTTTGAGGCTAATTCTTATATTTCAGAGATATTTGTCAAAGGCTCCAAAAGCAAATTAGAAATGGGTCACCTCCAGAGATGGGTCCTCACCAGTGACACTCGCATCACTTTTAACATTATCTTTTATTGATTTCAGAGAGACATAGAGGGAAAGAGAGCCAGGATTAAATGGGTATGCCAAGTCACCTTCCACTGCAAACAAACTCCAGACACTTGCACCACTTTGTGCATCTGGTGTTATGTAGGTGCTGGGGAATTAAACCCAGACCATCAGGCTTTGCAAGAAACTGCTGAGCCATCTCTTCAACCCCTTGTGTTACCTTTTTTTTTGTCTTAACACTTCTCATTATTATTTAAATTAAAAGTCACTTTAAGCTATAACTCACTTAAATTTTGGTAGTGGTAGAGAAATGTCTTTATAGTCACCAGTAGTTTATTGTCTTATAGTGGTTTGGAGTAGAAAAGGATTGTTTGTTTTGAGGCTCCTTGTAAAGTCTTTTAAAGGTCATTTTAAAAACATTTCTAATTTACTTGGTGCCATCTATTATGGGTTGATAGAAATGGGTCAATAAAATCAAAAGTTCTGATTCACTGGGTCATGGCAATTAGTTCTCTAGCAGATATAAATAGAATGTGCATTGTGGTTTCAAGCTCCAACTGCATAAGCCTAGAATGGAGGCTGTGTCTGTGTAGAAGGGGCCTGAGCTGAGGAGGTAAATCTACTCATAATCAGAGCTTGCAGCAGTGGCCAACAGAGAAGGGGTGACTAGAAGCCAAGGTGGCAGGCAGGGCTCCTAGGAAACAGGAGGGAGGAAAGTGCTCTAACTTGTACCCCTCAGCCCCAGCCTGAGTCCTGTTTCCTTAGGTGAATATGTTTTTAAGTAAAGTTGGAGCCCATTCAAACAAGAATGGTCAGGGTGGAAAGCAAACTTGAAGCCGTGTTTATATAAAGAAGATGGGGGAACATAAAGATCTTCCCAGTTACCTCTAGGAATCTGTGGGATGGCAAATGAGAACCCCTCACCTGTGCCAGTGTTATCCACACCTACCTGGTCAATGCTGAAGTCGAGTGCAACACTGATGTTCCTACAACTGTAGCCCTATGCGCTAGGATGGAACTGGCCTTTACACACATGCTGTTTTAACAGTGTGGGATAAATGGCCACTGCTTTGCTCTGTGTTGCTTTTTGTCAAATGAGGATGAAGCAAGTCCAGACAAGCCCTGGTGCCACAGTATATTGCTGAAGCAGGACTGGAGAGGCCGTTGTGTGTCACAGTATGACTGTGATCCAGGGCTAGAGAGACCTTTGTGTGTCAGTCACAGTTTGATAGTGTAGCAGGACTGGAGAGATGCTTGTGTGTCACAGATTAATGGCTGTTGTGTAGCAGATTTCCTCTGAGGATTCAGGAAGTTTTGTTAGCTAGAAATAAACATCCCTTCCTGGGAGTGCAATGTAGGAAGGAAATTCCTTGGGAAGTCAACAAATCTGGGAAAGGGTTGCAAGACCCAGCCCTAAGGCTATATAAGGGGAAAGTGACTGCTTGGGGCTGAAAGATTCTCCCATGGAGCCACCTGCAAGTGGTGCAGTGTGCTCCAAACTCTCCAATGGAAGAGAGCTCCAGAGATGCAGCTTCTGTGAGTCGTCACTTATGCTGAGGTGGGCTTTCTGGTGATGCAGCTGCCTTTGAGTTAAGCAGTTATGGAAGGTCTTCATGCAGGTTGGAGTGAAACTTCTTATGGTACAGCTGCATTTGAGTCATCTTTTGTTCCTGTAAGCAACCACTCACCCTGTTCTGTAAGAAACCCCAATAAACTCATTGGTTCACCAATTTGGTTTTGGTATAATCATCCTTTGTTCTGTCCTTTGTGCCCTGTCTGGGAGAAGACGTGTGTTTCCATCACCCCAGGAAAGATCTTTCCCACCACACTTGACACCAAGCATGGGGCCTGGCCGAACCAAAGATGAGTTTGGGAGGAGCAGTGTCATGGTCCTGACTAAGACTGTAAGGCTTGCAAAGGAGGCTGGGGTCCTGACAATGAGCCCCATGGAAGTGC
>PVHP010010939.1:0-46245 GCA_004024765.1 Zapus hudsonius | reverse complement strand
TCAGAGTGAGAAGTGTGTAGGGCAGGAAGTGGGCAAATCTAGCACCCCGGGTGCCACCTGGGTGCCTCACAGATGGTTAGAAAGAGCAAGTCACCAGCGTTTGGAGTAAACCTGGCTCCCGTGCTGTGTGGCTCTTGCTCTCTGCACAGCTAGGAGACTGTGGAACTACCCTTCAGAGCTGTCTGGAAGGCTAGACACAGTGAGCAGTCCTTCCTCTAGTCCTGGGCTAGGCAGGAACAGGACAAGGTAGCCGCTCTTGATTTACATGGCTTATTTTGGGATTAATCTGTGAGGGAGCTATGACTGGACACATTTTTTATTAGAGAAAACTGAGGTCTTGGGGGCATAGCACCCAAGTCATAAAATCAATAAGGCAAGAAGGGAGGTTCAGAGAAAGAAGTGATGAGAGTTTGTAAAGAGACATCACTGGTGACCTCACACATTTCTCCAAATTCTTTTTTTTTTTCCTCCTGGAAACCACCACGTTTACCGCAATGACAAGAAACTGCTAATATGAAGTCTGTTTTACTGGTAACTGAACTCAGATCTCATTAGAAATACAACTGCATAGACCTAAACCTTCACAGCAAACTTCCAGAACATTGTCCTCCTGAGGCACTGCCAAACAGAGCAGCAGGCCACATGAGATTAATGAGTCCTGATATCACTGTTTGTTTCTTCTTTATAAAGTTTCAATGTTCCAGCAAAACTAAAAGAAAAGGCAACCTAAACATCAAGGCAAATGAATCACCTTGTAAACTTTTACCTGCATCATGCAACTATCTATCCTCCTAACCCAAGTTAAGCATGGACTGTTAGCATTTCTTGGATCCTTATTAAAAATATGGGGGCTGGAAAGATGGCTCAGCGTTTAAGACACTTCCCTCCAGTGCCTAAGGCCCCGGGGTTCAATTCCCCAGGACCCATATAAGCCAGATCCACAAGGTGGTGGCCCTGGTGCTCTTAGTCACGTTCTCTCTCTCTCTCTCTCTCTCTCTCTCTCTCTCTCTCTCTCTCCTCTCTCTCTCTCTCTCTCTCTCTCTCTCTCTCTCTCTCTCTCTCTCTCTCCTCTGTGCTTGGAAATGAATAAGTAAAATATTTAAAAAAAATATATGGGTTCTCAGACCCTCACTACATTCTCATTTCATAGGCTAGGAGGATGGCAAGGAAGATGCAATTTTCATCAGCCCCCTGGTGAGGGAAAGATGGGTTGTGCCTAAGAAATTAAAACCTTTTGTTGAAAAATCAACGTGGAACAATGTATGAACAGTGAACACGGTAAGGTGGCTACACTTATGTTAAACTTAGCTCTAACTGAAGAGGCCATACACGCTAAATCTTTGGGACAAGAGATGCAAACTAGTTGATTTCTTTTTTAGGAATCAAGATCTGTTCAATGTAGTGGCAATCTGGGGGCTGTTAGAACATGCCGGCATGCATGTGGGCATGTGTGTGTCTCTCTTAAGTCTACTGAGTCACATTTTCAGAAAGCGCTGGTCTGAAGCATTTTGTGTCATCTTAAAGTCACATTTACAGAGTAACTGGATCCTTTAACATTCTATGCCTTTGTGTTACCAGAAAATATGTGATTGTGTGAACATCTCCACCTACAGAGTGTCTATAATTATGGCTGCTTTTTTCAAGGGAGAATAGATTCTAAAAATGTTGTGCAATATTTCCCTTATTCATTAGCCTATAATTTGGATTTCAAACACCCCAAAAGTATTGTATGCTCTATATTGTGATGATCCAATAATATCTAACACAGTCTTTCCCTAATGAATTACCCAAGTTAAGCCTGACCTCCTATTCTAGGGCAGTACTAAAGGCCGTTTTGTTCAAGTTATTTCCCATTTTATAATATTTACTAGTTCAGAATTATAAAGCCAGATGATGAAATATAAATAAAAATGAATATATATATGTAATTTCCTAGATTGTTTATACTTCAGTTAATATAAAATCACTTATTTCTATATGTATACATAAGTATATTCGTTTATATGATTTATCTTTTTATAGGCATTTCACAAATGCTTTCCCTTGGTTTCTGTGTTTCAATAATAACTCTGTGGTGAGTTGAAAGGTAGAGAGAAAGTGGGTGAACTGGTGCCCATGACAATGTATTCCCTAGTTACAGTCAGTAACCACTGTTCTTACAAAACTGAGTCACTGTTACCTTAATATATGAACATAAGGCATTACTCGTCTAAAAAGCACTAATTTGGGAGTATACTGCATGGGGGTGTTCTGAATTATTTTTAGAAGGAAATATTCCTAGGGAATGCCAGGAGATGATGCATTAATTCTCATAGTCAAAATAATTACCCTTTTTTAGACATGTCAGTGATTGGTAACATTTATAGTTTTTCCTAATAATCATCACTTTGAATAAGAGTAATAGTCAACACCTACATTAAACTTCATGAAACATTTTCCATGATGATATTTATCCTCAATATTGACTCAAAATCACAAAAAGTAATACCAATAAATGTGATTAGAGCTTTGTTTTTAATCTTATATCATGGTTATTACTCCTAATAAGAAACTAGGATAAATTAAGAGGCATTTGGTAAATGCTCATCCTTACTCTTTCTTTTCCTATTTTTTTGTAGCAAATTTAAAGGAGAGGTTGCTTGAGTTGAAGGGAGAATACTAGATCAGATGCTAGGTGCTATACTCCTCCTTACTCTGGGTGATTGACTTTGAACCGGCTGCTCAGTCTCTGGGTCATAATTACCCAACTTTGAAAATTAAATGAACATACTGGATCATCTCTAAGGTTGATTGCAAGGCTGCAACTTTATGTCTTCCAAATATAAGGGAGATTTAACAATCCAGACATTTTTAGTCACTTCTATTGAGAAAATGAATTCTTCTATATTATTTATTTAATAGGAACCAATATAGTGTTTGCTATGTGCACTGTTCTAAATTCAGCACTGTGTGGAGGCCACATTCCTATCATTAGGGATGATTGCCTGATCTTCTCCTAACCCTCTCTGTGACGTTATGCTGATATTTTAAATCAACTGTGAGAGAACATTTATATCATCCATATTGGTAAACATAACAAATTAAGACTTCTTGAACAAGCTTTTATCAATAATAAATCACTGGTTTAGGACTTCATGTTCATGAGTTTATTCAGTCTGTACATCTGCTCAGTCTTATCAAATGAGAGGCCTAAATCAGAGTGAGAAGAGGTAACTTTGTGGAACTCAAATTGGCATTCTAATTAACTAAGGAAATCAACTAACCAAAATATTGTAAAGGCTTCCAATCACTTATGTTTATCAGTTTCCCATGTTAAATGTCCTCCACAGCTTGCCTGTGACTTTATTTCATGTTGTTTCATGGACAGAAGGGCTGACCCTGCAAATGCATGATGTTTGCATACCAAGAGGGAAAACCCTGGTTGTGAAATGGTTCTTTGAACTTCTCTTCAGACAATGAAAAAAAAAAAAACTGTCCTGATCATACAATTTTAAGGTAAACAATGTCATGAGACTAACTTCATGTGAGTGGGTATAAGAGATAGTCCCTTCAGAGGAAGAAAGGAGAACAGATGCAGAACAATAATATAGTAGACCAAAACATAATTTGGTAACAGAACTGGGTTTGCAGCCAAGTAATCTGTTGAGTATCCATCCTGCCGGACACCTCTAATAGCTAACATACTCCACCTTTTCATCTACTTTCTATCATAGAGCTTGTTAGTTATCAAATATATGGAGATCTTTCTTTTATATGACTACCATAAAGAAAGCATAATAGATTCAGAAAACACATGAACTGGGGCCGAGACACACAAGATAATTGGTACCGATGGCCATGTGATTTCCGTCTTTATAGCCCCGTCTTCTCTTTCCTTACATCACAAATTGAAGTTAACAATTTTATAATTTTAAAGTTTAGTAGAAAGGTCTTCACAGAAATATTCAATCAAGTGATTTAAACTGCATTTTTTTTATTTTTTTCCTTTCCTAAAAAGTCTTTTTCTTTCAAATCAAATTTTATTTTGAAATCAGAATTAACAGTAGAAAAGTATATGTAATTAATTGCTAATAATTTCACTAAGAGTTTATTAGAATACTTTCTGTGCATTGTGTATGTATGTGTATGTGGGCACAGGTTGATGTGAGTGCGTTGTAACATCCAGAGGTTGACTTGAGACTGTATATTCATCAATTACTATCCACCTTGTTCTTTGAGGCAGGGTCTCTCACAGAGCTTGGAGTTCACCAATTTAGCAAGATTTGCTAGCAAGCCCAGGAATCCTTTGTCTGCCTTCCTAGTTCTAGGTTTGAACTGTACACCGTATCTGTCTTTGCAGGTGCTCAGTTTCTGAACTCAGGCCCTCATTCTTAAAACTGAACCACCTGTGTTGTCACAAAACTCCATCAGAATACTTGGTGAGTAGTTAACTTCTCAAAATCCCAATTTCTTGTTATAATGGTAATAATGTTATACAGTAGCCAGAAGACTTAAGTGAGAAAAAATATTGCAAAATGCCTTTCATACTTACCTCAGTTATACTAGTTATTCCATAAACTAGAGGTACTTTGGGATGAATTCCTGATTGTTTTTTTTCAATAGAATTACTGGGAAGAGGAAATCTATTATACTTATCCAATACATAGATTCCTTTCATGCTAAAAATTTCTAAATCTTTTAATTTTTTCCAACAATTTTGCTGTTCCATAACTCCTTTGACCCTTTTTCAACACTTCCCTACACATCTTACTGAGGAAAACACAACCTCAGTGAGGGTGTTGTCATTGTCTCCTCATTTGCTATAACAAAACACTCAACTAAACCAGCTGATGGGAGGAAAGTATTTATTTTTCCTTACAGTCTTGGTGGAAGCATTATAAAGGCAGGGGAAAGATGGCATGAGTAGAGGCTGGACATAACCTCTGCCTCTGCAGGAGGAAACAGCAGCAAGGGAGTGAGTTAAACTCTATCAATGGGAAGCTGGCTATAACATAACATCCTCCAACAACCACCTCCTCCAGAAAGGTTCTACCTCCCAAATTGCCAATAGCTGGAAACCAAGCATTTAAAACCCATAGCTTTTGGAAGACATCTAACTTACACCACCACAGAGGGTTTTTTCAGGCCTGTATAACTGAGTGTGATATCCACCACACTGCCCCATTGAGTGAGCTATCTGCACCCTGTTATTTATAAGTCTAGTTCAACTTTTATACTCCTCAGTGTGGTAGATACCTTTGGGTTAGTAACATTTAGAGCTCCATTATATAGCATAATTTATTGATACTCAAGCTACCTTGTAGTGTGGGATGATTAGTCAATACATGTATAGATGAGGGACAAATGAATATAGAAGTCAAGCCTGGAATTCTGCCACTTCCAGCTAGGATTCTGGTGAATTGCCATAGGTCTTTGTTTCCTTCCTTGTCACCTACCTCAAATCTCCTGGTTTGAACATGTAAATATGTCATTGAAGAAATGCCATCCCATTGGTTCATAATCAATTCTGGCATTTTAGTAGTAGTTTTTGCATGAACTAGTGTCTTCAGTTCTATAAAGATAACAGTTTACCTTTTACACTGATCATGATATCACTTTTACTCTTTTGCTGCTAAAAAAGCCACTTGTAAGAATTTATATAGATGCAAAATTTTAATTAAAAAAGAGGCAGGGTCTCTTACAGAGCTTGGAGTTCACCAATTCAGCAAATGACATATCATGTTTGACTTCAGTGTTGAAACAATGAGATTTGAGAGTTTTATAGCAATTGTTGGGTTCCATTACTAGTTTTGACACTTGTTATATAATTTGATTTTGTCACTTATTCTCTGACAGTTAATTGGTTCATCCTTTGGAAGAGAGGGGTCACTATACCACACATCTTACTATGAAGAATATCTAAAGTATCATATATGATAAAAGCTATCAAAATCCCTTGCAACACCTTAAAGAATTCTTAGTGATATTCATTTGTTCACTCACTCAATCTGCTGTGGTCAGCTTTCTAGTTGCTGTGCAGAAAGAACCCAAACAAAAGTGGCTTATGGAGGAATGGGTTTATTTGGCTTACGGATTCAAGGGGAGACTCCATTCTGGCAGGGAAAACGATGGCATGAGCAGAGGGCTGGACATCACCTCTGCCACAGCACTGCGGCAGGAAGGTGTGCCAAATACTGGCAAGGGGAAGCTGGCTTATAACCCCCATAAGCCCACCCCCAACAACACAGCTTCATCGAGGTTGTAAAACCGAAACTGCCATCAGCTGAGGATCGATCTATCAGAACACATTCAATTGTTTGTGGGGGACACCTGGATCAAACCTTGACACAATCTTTTATTTATTCATTCTTAATTACATACCTAAATTAATATCAAGAAACATTGCAAGTGATCATCACCCAAATACAGCAAAATACTATGAAATACCTAATTCTATTTTTACATGTGTGTGTGGTATGACTTGTAGTGTATGCACATGTGTGTGCAGATGTGCATGCCTCAAGCATGTGTATGCAAATGCCAGAGAAGAGTGTAGGGTGACCTTCTGATGTTGCTCATTCTTAAGAGATTTCATCCCTGCCTCAATCCTGAGCTACTTCCCATTCACAAACCCCAGAGGTTCTCCAGTCTCTGACACCTCAGACTTGGGTTATGGCCATATCTAGCTGTGCCCAGCTTTTTACCAGGGTTCTAAAGTGTTGAGCCTGGTGGTCATTGGCTCAAGGGGCCCTCTTAAGCAGCAAGTGCTCTTAGCTGCTAGGCCATCACCTCGGCCCTGAACTAACAGTTTTTATATTGTATTTGTCCATCTGTGAGACAAAGCAAATTTTTCATTGTCAAAAAAAAAAAAAAACAACTAAGAGTCAACATTAAGAACAGCAATTCATGGGAAGGCTATGACATAAGCATGCCTTGTTGTAAATGGCTTTATATTGTCTGTGAGTGCTTCTCTACATGAATAGATTCTTCTTATCAGTTGCCTTTCACCTAAACAGCAGATGCTTGGCAAGCTTCATGAAAAAAATGAGGTGACTTACTTATCCACAAGAAGCCTATTCTGTTTCGCTGTAAGCAGGGACCCTCAATGAATCATACCATGTTAAATGAAATGAATCTTCAAAAGACAATTCCTCCCATGAAACTGTGACAACATCAGATCTCTCTTACAACACATACCACAGATTTAACAGTATGACACAATTGCCTCTTTTAATAAGCTTCAAACACAATGTCAAAGGCCTTGAAGGCATTAAATCGTAGGTTCAACCTTGCCAGATTTCCATCTCCTATTTCTTTAAAATTGCTTCTCAGAACACTATTTTTTGGTATGATGTGGGATTTACTCCTGTTACAAGAATGTGAGATTATTCTTCTTTTGAAGTTTGATTTCAAGTATATGTTGCTTATTTGGTAATGTGAACACATTTTGATTCCTGAATCCTATGTGCTCATTTAGTCACTCACCAAATATTTTTGTGTGCCTCCTATGTGCACTTTATTATAGATTTAGGATATACTGGTAGAGAATAGTTAGTCCAGTTTTAGACTTATGGAGATTACTGGTCAGTGGGAAAGGAAGACTGACATAAATGTTTTGAGGAGAGCTGCCTTGTTCTGGAAGAGCAGATAAGGAGATCTCATCTAGCAAGATTATGCCAGAGAAGACATAATCAGGAAAGTTGTGACCAAGCTTAGGTCTGAAGAATGAATGGAAATGATATGGATAAGTGTCATATAGTAAAACACCTCAAGTAGAGAGAACAGAATAAACACACAAATAATATTTGAAATTGGAAAACAAGGAATATGGAAAACATCAAGGTAAAAAAAACAAGATAAAAAAAGGAAACTTTGAGTAGATCCTTTGAAAGAAAGTTATATTTAAGGCTTTTCATGTAAATGTATAAACTTCATAAGAAATGTGGTTTAAAAAAAGAAATGTGGTTTAAAGCTGATTTAGTAAAGTACAGTAAACACAATAAACCATAGACATGTAAAATGTAAAACTGTTGTTTCATTGTGTAGAAACATCCACGAAAGCAACAGCACAACCAAGATTGGGGAAATATGCATCTCTTTCAGGAGCTTCTTCATTCCTTTCTGAACACCCTGACCCCCAACTCTTTCCCACTCCCAGATCCCAAATCATCCACAGATCTGATCTATCACTATAGTTAATATTTACAGGTAAGCTTTTGCATACACACATTTTTCTCCTTCATTTAGTCTGAGCACAAAAGAGATAAATGTTTACATTTTTAAAAGCTGTTAAACTGCTTTTATCCCTTCATATTTTCCCCTACACCTAGAATTTTTAATAATTTTAATTTTAAACATTTTAATCCATGTATAATCAATATCTCATGTCACTTTTAACTTTAATTCTACTAATGACTAGTGATGTGGAACTTTTTTCATATTCTTTTTTATCTTGCTGGTTTTGGAAATGTGTGGTGTTACTTTGAATTGTCAATGTGAATGGATTTAGAATCATCATGAAAACAAACCATTGGGCATGTCTGTGAGGGGATTTCTAGATTATGTGAATTTCAGTGGGAAGACCCACTTTGTGGACCTTATCACACACAGTGGGAGCAGGTTGGCAGGTTGGACTGAATAATACAGAGAGAGCAAAATGAGTATTGGTCTCCATGGCTCTTTGCTTGCCAACTTAAGGACTTGTGACCAACTGCTTTTTTCTTCTGTTACTATGACTGTCCTGCTATGGTGGACCATATCCCAGAGAACTGGAAGCAAAAAGAAATCCTTCATCCACTAAGATGCTTCTTGTAAGGTATTTTGTCATAGCATTGAGGAAGGTAACTGAATATACAAAAATTTTTCTTTAGTTCTGAAATTGAGTTACTTGTTATATTACTCATATCCCTCTACTGTTTGAGAAAATTTCATTTCATTCTTCTAGTTTCTAAATTATTTTTACAGCTCACACACTTTTAACTAAGAAATCTATAGCTAACTCAAAATCATAAGAAGATTCTCTTTTGATTTCTCTTCGAAGTTTTATAGGTTTACTTTTAAGCCCTTGTTCAATTTTGAATTGATTTTTATATGCAGCGTACGTTCTTTTTTGTGCATCTACAATTTTTTCCAGCACTATATGTTGAAATGGATATCTTATCCACCTAATTGTATCTTTAGCTTAACAAAATAGGTTCTAATATGTGTGTAATATGTGTGATCTATTGTTATTGATTTATTAAGGTATTTTATCCTAGTACTGTGTTGGTTTGATTATAAAGTTGTATAATTTCTTAGATCCAGATAGTTTTAGACTTCTAACTTTGCTCCATTTATTTATTTAACAGAGCTGTTATGGGTGCTATAGTATTTTAAATCTCCACATATTAACTTGATTCTAAACAAATTTCTACTAGGATTTCAGTTGAAATTGCACTGAATGTCTGGATTCATTAGTAGAGAATGCAGATTTTAATAATGTTGATTTTTCTAACTAATGAGCAAAGCATTTCCCATTCCTTATGTCTTCAATTTTTCTCAGAGAGATTCTGTAATTTTAAGTGTATCAATCTCACTTATTTCATCAAACTCACCCCTTATTCCATATTTGATGTTACTGTAAATGGAAATGCTTAATTGATTTCAATTTCTGACTGTTACTAGTATGTGGAAACAATTGAAAACTGAATACTGAACTTTTTATCTTGCACTCTTGCTAAATTCATCTTCTGAAATTAGATGTGATCAAATCATGTCTGTCATCTATGAAAAAAGTCTGGTTCACCTCCTTTCTCTTTGCCACTGGCTAGCACATTGCCCACAATAGTGCATGAAAGTAATGATCTTAAAGAGAAAATAGACTTTTACTATTAAGCATTGTTTCAACTGTAGGTTTTTCATAGCTGTTATTTAAAATTTGAAGAAATACCCTTAATTTGTACTTTGCTGAGGATGGGTTGAATAAAAAGAAGAGAGATTAACCTTATTGTCTTTTATGTTTTTTTGTAAATCATGAATACATATTTGTTTCTTTTTTCTGTCAAAAATATTTCTTTCAGTTTACTAAAATGATTTTTTAATATTAAACAATCTATACTCCTAGAATACAGCACGCATGATCATAGTGTATCAGAATTATAGCATAATTTGATTTCATTTGCTAATATTTTCTCTAAACTTTTTGGAGAATATGTGTGAGAGATATTAGTTTATAATATTATTTTCTTATAATATATTTTCTATTTCTAATATCCAGATAATACAGGCCTCCTAGAATAAATTGGAAGGTATTGCCTTTTCAATAATTTTGGAGATATGAACTTTTCTTCTTTCAATGTTTGGGAGCATTCACTGGACCCAAGCCATCTGTGTCTAAATTGTGTCTGTATTTGTGCATGATTTACTGAGTGTCTGGATTCATTAAAGTTACAGAAGGTTTAAGGTAGGATTAGGGAATGTGATATTATATTTGCACTTGAAGATCCATTGCTTTTTTAGTGTGGAGAAGGACTGGAAAGAACAAAGATGGCAGTGAGTGCATCACTAATAGACATGTTAGAAGTGCAGGCAGCTGATAGTGGTATTGCAGTGTGTGAGCTCAGGAAACCAAGGTAATCCCCAGGAACACTGTCCAAATCGTTAATGAGGAAGAGAAGTACGGTTCCCTGGTTCCTGGATTATTTAACTCCATAATTTCTAATAGTATTCACTTAGATATGCTAAGCTTCTCCGTCATTGTTTTAAGAGTTGTATTTGATTTTTTTTCTGTTTTTTAAATTTGAATGTATGATGCCTTTTGTAACTCAAACTCTCATATGTGTGTGTGTATGTGTGTGTGTGTGAATCATTCAGATATATATGGAGAGAGAGCACACCCTCAGAGTAAACTTCTAAACTATATAGTCATTCAATAGTAGGTCATTTTAAAGTTTTGGCAATTCAAAGTTCACTTAATTCAGAAGATAAGGAGAGAGAATTGCCTAAGATCAGGTTTTAAAGAATTTAATATGTAATATTATTTTTCTCTATGAACTGTATTTGCCTTGAATCTACTGTGTGCATTCTCTTGACTCTAACATAACAATGCATTTTTCAGTAATCGAGGAACCTTCTGGATTAGGCTTAGTTGATATAATATAGTGATTTTAAATAAACATTATATCCAGGAAATAATATAAGGATATATCAATAGTAATGTTTACCATGCTTACAGTTGGCCATCTTTTTAGTTTCAATAATAATTATATATACTTAGGATTGGTTGATTTTGAAACCATTTCAGAAACTAAATATCAGATCTGAGATATGAAGATGCCTTAATCTATAACTTAAAATGACTAATATTTGTATATCCTATGTATATCCTCCTATGTACATTAAATTTTCTGTACATTATCTTTAATATACAAGGATTCAAGTGGTTTACAAATAGTTATAGTGTGAGTTTAGCAAATGATAAAATGAAATAAAGTCTTTACACATTCAGTATACATTTTCCCTCAAAATACTCTCTGTCCATAGTTGGACACACACAGAGCCCATTGAGACAGAAGATAGAAAATATTAGGAATTATGTTGTATTTGCTTCACTATAGAAATGTATTTCCTCCAAGAGGTTATAAAAATTATTATTTGAATATATTAAAATACCAAATGACAAAGAGTTCTAAAAATAAGTAGTAGTCAGGAAGAAAATGAAAGTTAAGCTATAAGAAATATCACTGTATGTCATTAGAAAAGCTAAAATTTAAGTATTTGACAATTCAAAATATTGATGCGAATATGGAAAAACTAAATCCCCTATACTTGTGGAAAAGGGCTTGTGGAAATCTAAAATGACACAACCACTTTTTAAAACAGTTTAACATTTCTTTAAAAGTTAAATGTTCGCATTTGATACACTTCATCATTCTTTTTCTAGGAATACAAGGGAAACAAACACATCCCCAATCAGAGAAATTTTACACACACACACACACACACACACACACACACACACACACACACACACACACCTGAACAATAACAAAAAAAAAAAAAGAAAAAAAGGCAGAGGCCAAGCCTGTCCCATAAACTACTTAATATATTAAATTGTGAGAAAATGAACTGAATCACATTTTCTATATATCAGATAATATATAATTTCTACTCTTAGAAGTAGCTAAGATTGGGCAACCAATTTAACACTAGCACAGTGTATTTGAGTTGTAGCTGGGTCTGGAAAATATGGGCCTGTGACACCTACTTGAATGTTCTTTCTCATTACCATGGTGTGGAAATTTTAAACATGAAAAAAATTCTGAAAATTTATCTGAAAAATTCTCTCTGCAAACTCCTTCTGTGTGAATACAGCTTTTCAGGAAAAACTCTTCAGTTCTGGCTGTACTAATTACAGGATTTACAGTTCCATGTCCTCAAAAGGAATAGGTAGCATATTTCTATAAAAATGCTAACCATATTTAAATCTATTTTAAAATCAAAATACTAAGCTAAATGAGATTTTCAGGAGCAAAGTCAAGTTCCCGTCTGAGCATGTTCTTTTCAATTAAAAAAGAACATGGAGTTTTTGAAAAAGCACTCCATCAGAGACAGATACAAATGGAAAGCAAATTTGAAATAAAGGTGAATCAGTGTCTGTGAAAGGAAAAACTGGAAAGCCTACCTACAGAAGTTTCTGCTCTTCAGATTCTGAAATTTAAAGAAAAGAAAGGCTCTATAAAACTTATCAATCCAAAATGACTTGCTACTATGTGGAATGTTGAAGCTCCTATGTAGAATGTTGAATCCTCATTCCGATTGAAAAGCATGCCTTGACAGAATACCAGAAGTAGAGTATACATGAATGAGATGTCATCTCTACTTTTGTCGATGAGACAGATAAGAAAACAGAAAACTATGAAAATGGGTTTAATGAATTGAGAAATGTAGGGATACGTTGTTAAGTGCAGAGGATGAGTGTGGCTCTGTGGAGAAAAAGATTAAGTGAAAAAAAGAAAAGTAAAAGAGAAAAGAAGAAAAATAAATCAAGAACTGTCCTAGCCATTCCAGTTATTTATTGGATTCCAAAAGGAGGTTCAGCAAAAAATAAACAAACAAAAAAAAACAAACTCTCTTTGCTATTGAATAAAGGTAACATATAAGGCAAAGTAATATGTTGCATTAGACATTAACATTGAAATTAACTCTACCCTAGATCTTTATTTCACTTTAAATCAAAGAAGATTTTTAAAAGAAAGAAATTTTAAATTTGTTGTTAAAAACCCAAAGTACAATTTCTTTAGTAAGATGGTAGCCTGGACAAGTCACTGTGATACTTTTCATTCTCCAACTGTAAAATGTGTTCAATATAAAGGACATCGTGAGAGAAGATATATCCCAAAGAGTCATTCATTGTAAAATGATGTTTAAAAAGATAACAATGTGATCTAGCAATGGGGAACAAGTTTACCATTTATTTCCTCATCTGAGCATACAAGATATTTTGATCTTTCACTACAAGTTACAGAAAACCAATTTTTAACTGGCTTAAACAATAACATTTATTGGCCACAGCACGAAGATCAATATACAATGGGTTTGGTTTCTACTTCCTCATCAGTCTTTGGCCTTGTCTTCCTCTGAGTGGGGAAATATATATAGCCTCAGGGGACAAGAAAGCTGTAGCAGTTCTGGACTTCACTTTTAAGAATAACAAATAGGGAAGAAACAGTGTTGACATCCATATAGTCTTTGAGAAGATCATGTATGCCTTGACCCATGAACTGCACAGAACACCATCTTTGCACTTTATAAATATCACAATAAGACAATGACATAGTAAGTGTACAATCAATTATCAACAAGAATGGATTAACTATAGATAAGCCAGTGCAATCACTCTTTTTGAGTCAGTTATACATTTTCCTAAATTATTTGGGTTTGGTTGATCCTCTGAGATGCTTGACAAGTAACCAAATCAGATACTGAAAGTTGTAGCAAATTAAATCAATTTTCCTTTTCATCAGAGAACCATACCATTTACTAGAATTATTAGCATTATTTTAAACTTATATAATTATTTATCCCTAGCCACAAAACCTGTTCACATAAGGATATTGAAGTTAGAATAAAAATGCATGTACCATGATAGAATGAAATTTCAGTCTGCTTTAAAGAAAACAATCTAGTAATTATGAGGCAGAAAATAGAGCACTTTTCTATTGCTAGACAAACATGGATTTGAATTCCATCTCAGTAATATACCAGATATGCAGTCCTGGGCAATTTATTTAGACATCTCAACCCTATTAAAATGAAAGGGGAATATTGTCACCCGATATATATATAACTTCTATAAAAAATAAAATGAAAGGTCATCATAGGAAAATACTTTTCTTGCAGTGAGGCACTTAGTAAATATTATTTCAGATCATATGAGCTGCCTTTTCCCCTTCTATTCTTTATGCCGCTAGGTATAAGTCTAGTTCAAAAAAATTGAAATGTGAAAAATTCTTTAAGGCACATACTTTTATGTCCTCATTTAGGTGCTGGGTATTCTAAATGGTTAGAATCTACCTGTTGTCATCAAAGAGGTTTTATATGAATAAATGACTCAGATGTCTCCATAGTCAATCTACTACAAAGCAGATTGGAGGGAGTTCTGTGCCAAAGTAGAAAGAGACAACATCCAGGTTCCACTAGTCTCTGCTTCTAGACGAGCCCTTGTCATTTCCCCCTTAGTGTGGCTGAGTGCCATGCCTCCTCTGTGAGCACACAATGTAGGCTGCCATTCCTGTCTTCCTGCAGCGCTGATGATTTGTCGGCAAGCAGCTGCCTGCGGTTTCTGAAGCAGAATCAAAGACACCTGACAGGGCAACATCTGCTCTCAGGCTTCCCAGCTGCAGGGCTCTCTCATTTGGAGCCTGGGATAGGAAATCATGTGTGTGAAAACCCACTATCTTTCCTAGAGTTCAGGTGTTTGGGGGGAGGCCCACTGATTAGAATACCTGAAAATTTCTTCCATGGCCTCAGTTACGCTAACTGGTCTTCCATCATTGAATCTTTCTAGAGAGCAGACATTAATGAACCTGATTGGATCTGTCTTCTTTCAGGTGATTGTTGAACATGTGCATATATCATATCATGAGTTTACCAGTAACTACAATAAGTAACCCAAAGAATGAATAAATTTTAGCTCCTTCTGAGAAAGAAGTTTATTGTCACTCTTGGTGCAGAGAGAAACCACAAAGGCTAATAGACTGGAATTCAACTTTGTGTAGTTGTTTGCTGGGCTCTCTGTTATGTCGATGTGCCCATTTCTGAACCCCCTGTCCTGTAAAAAGCTATGAATGGGTAAAGACCACCTTTCTTTGGAGAAACTAGAAATAGTTGACACCAGAATTTCCATCAGCTTGAAAGGGAGGTGGGAGAGCAGTAGTGGAATTGATCTTCCAAACTTCATAGTCTAGTACTCCCATACATGCTCAGGACTCTCCACCAAATAGAATGTTCATTGTTCTTTGGGTAAATGATACTTTTGACTGACTCCAGGCTTTTGTGTACACTGCCCCTCACTCATTTACAAATCCTTCTGAACCTTAAAAAAAGATCTACCAAGAAAAGTGAAAATAGAGCTTATGCAATTAAATCAAGGAAGATCTAGTTGGAACTGATGTCTAGAATCCTTACTCCAACCATGGGATATGCATCTTAGTATAATTGCCATATTGAAACAAGGAAATTAAGGCTTTTAAATGAGGCCCTCCTGTAACAGGGAACTTGGGGTTCCTTGCCAACACACCAACAAACTTAGAGTACCTGGATTTTTGTCATATAAATTTAAAGAATTTAAATTACAGAACACCAAAGGGTAAGGTTTAGAGAGGCTTTATTAAATTGAGAAAATATTAAGAAGGGAAAATATAGGAGGCTCCCATCATGATGAAAAAATAAACAAACAAACAAACAAAAAAGCCCATGTAGGAAAGAAGCCCCATACCCTCACTGCAGTCACTGTTGTGTTGAGGGTCCTTGTCTAACCCTAGGGATTGAGATGTCTGCACTGGCCCACCATGAGGAAAAGACTAAATGTGGAGGATGTCCCTCCTGTCATGGCCGCATGGCTATAGTGAAAGAGCTTACCACAACAAAGGAGTTTGCACTGGCCAGCCAAGCAGAGGAAGAATGGAGGAATCTGTTTCAGGTGAGTATATTCTCCGGCTCAGGTGAGCCAGAAGACAGTGATTGGTCTGGATCTGACCAATCATGGTCCAGAATTAGGTTTGAGTTCTAGTAAAGGAAACCTCCCACTCTAGGGAAAGTTTCACATATGGAAAGAGACTGTAGACATAAGTCCAAGGACACTCTAGTTCCTTCTTTTCAGGGTCCCATTCACTCTAAATTGTCACACTCCCAGGCAGGAAGAAAGTTAACCTGTCTCTCTGGTTTTCTACTCTATTCCCACTACTTGCTTAGATACCACAACAATATGAAGGTTTGGGGTCAGGATGCTTAGGCTGCTAAATTGTCTTTCTGTTGCAGAGTTAAGATAGAAAAACCATTGTTCAAAATATTATTAAAAATGAACATATTTTAAATATATGTCTATAAATTTTTGTTTAAAAATTTAAAACGATGCACAAAGTTTTACTCATATTTATCCCATTGTCTCTGGGCATTACCAATTACCAATTTTACCACACCAGTCAGTGTACCTTGAAAGAATACTGAATACTTAAAAATAACTTTACAAGAACAGAAAATGGAATAACAAACTATAGAATGCCAAGGAATTAATTATAGCTAGACCAGACACTAGAATTGTATGTATAATCTATGGCTTTTTGCCCCCTGTTTGAGTGTAAAATTGTTGTTAAGAAGATCCTTTAGATAATCTGATTTGCTTTAACTACCTAATTAACACCTTCCAGTGGCTTCTGGATTAGAAAAGTGAGAAATGCAATGCCTAAGAGATTCAAATAAGACCTCATGGCATCTAATTAAACACAGAACTTCCTTATTATGGCAATATATTTAACTGATAGTAGAAAGAGTTGGGCAGTTGATTAATAAAAAAAAAAACAAAGTAGCTGAGTTATTTATACTTTTAGAGGGATGAATAGCAAATCTATTCCCATCTCTATATCACAGGTTATGCCTATTTAAAATGACAATATAGACAACAATAAATCAAGGTAACCTGGTGAAGAGGGAAAGTACTCACACCTGTTAACTACCTGCAAATACTGCCTGTTGTGGGACCCTGCTGAGAGGCACAGAGAACATAGGGTTAAAGGACAGTTGAGACTGGCCTGAAGCCCTGATTATGTAATTATCTGAGACCAGCAGGAGCTTTGGCCATCTCCTCTCCCTTCTTAAACTCCAACTGCCTGGTGGGCCCCAGAAAACCCTGATAAGTCCAGGCACATCAAGGCCTGAGTTTACTGTAGTTCACATAATTCAGCTATAAGGAAGGCCTGGGCAATGAGAAAGTTTAAAGGTCACAGCTACTCTACAGCCACCTCCATCTGTTACATGCCTAAAGTCATGCCATCTGGGGCTGAGAAAGTCCCCCCAATTTATCTATGCAAATCAGGCACAGACAGGTTACTGGCCCCTATCAATCCTTTCATCAGACATCCACAGACCACCCTGCCCCTGCCAATCCCCTTGCAGTTTATGCCCCTGCCTCTCCTTTTCCTTCTGTATAAACAACATTTTTCCATGAAATAAATGATATATTCACTGCAATTGCCTCCTGAGATTTCTTCCTCTCATCGGCTCACTGCTGTCCCAAGACTTTCCACAAAGTCCATAGATAAACAGGGAGTTGAAGGTCACAGCTACTCCCTAAGTAATCCACGGACCCACAGTCTGTCAACATTTTTTACTTTAACTCCCATAAACTGTGGAACAATAATTTTGAGATATACTTGTCATCCTTATTGTTAAACAAACTGATATTAACATAGCTTTTGTTATTGCACTGAAACTTGTGGTAGCAAGAAAGCGATAGTGGTTGCTATTGTCAAAATCAGGGCTGGAGAGATGGCTCAGCAGTTAAAGGCACTTGTTTGCAAAGCCTGATGGACTGGGTTCAATTCCCCATTATCCACATAAAGCACAAAGTGGCACATGCATCTGGAAATCATTTGCAGTGGCAAGAGGCTCTGGTCGGTCTCTCTGTCTTTCTTTCTCTCTGTGTATCTCTCTCTCTCTCTCTCTCTCTCTCTCTCTCTCTCTCTCTCTCTCTCTCTCTCTCTCTCTCTCTCTCTCTCTCTCTCTCTCTCTCTCTCTCTCTCTCTCTCTCTCTACCAAATACATAAATAAAATTTTGAAAACCCACAGAACTTAATTTATGATAATCTATGGAGTAAAATGGACAGATTTACATCAGGAAATCTGGTTTTAAAAGAAGGAAAAAAACTGCTCAGAAAGTGGTATCTTGGAGGAATTACCACACAAATCAGGTATTTTGGAATGCATGTGCTCACCCTCTCTCTGTGATAAAGATGATAAAAGTTAAGACATTCACATGAAACTCCAAATTCACAGGCAGACCAGATCACTTGTTAAAGCAGAACAGAATAATAAACTGTGATTTCATGGAATTTTGTGAATTTTAGAACTCAAGAAAGCACAAGGAAAGCTACAAGGAGTTTAATTTCATTGATATTCTTAAGGCGGCTCTAATTTGCTTTCTAAGTAAATAAGTACTTTATCATCAGTAACAAATTACAATCGATCCCAATGCAATAATGTGTAGCAACATTATGTTAGACAACACTTGCTTGAAGATTAGGGTGGGCCAGGTAGGTAAATAGAAAAATAAATAAGTCAAAGCAATTCTGGTTTTGTTAATGACAACATTAGACCAGTTGCTTTTTCTCTTTGGTTTTAGTGATTTAGAGAGAAGCTAAAGGAATGGCAGGGGCAAATAGCTCTCGCCTACTTAAAGCTTAGCAAGCTTTGGAGTATTTTGTGCCGTATTTTTCTCCAAAGAGTCGGTGCTAAGGAATATTCTGACAGAACAACTAGTGAGACATGTTGGGCACCAGGGAATTATTCACATATACAGATTTCCAGTGGCAATGGTTCAGGAAAAATGCTACCAGCATAAAGGAGAAAGCATGAATGAGTCTAAGTTCTTCTCTGTCACTTGCCTAGGTCTCCAGCTATATATCACTTAACTTATCTCCTTCTTTCATTCAAGCATATTTATGAGGACTACTTCTTTGTTACCCATTGTTCATTGTTCTAAATTCAAGGAATAAACTGAGGAATGGGATGGTCTTCATGATTTTATAGCTGCTTATATTCTAATGTAAAAAAATAGGTGGACTACAAAGTACAATTATGTCCATAAAGTTTAGACTCAGCACTGTGAACTTCTATTAATTCTAACCCAGGTAAGAAGAGAGTAAGTGAGGATATCTATCGGCTATTTTATATAAGATCTCCAAAGAAATCCTTCCTGGAAAAGGGCTTTGAGCAAAGGTGTGAAAAAGTAAAAAAAAAAAAGTTATTTCTTTTTCCCCATGAGAAATTATGAACAAGTAAGTCAACAACACAGCAATCACTGATGTTTTTAGGCAGAAATGAACTTGACTTACTAAAAACCTAGCAACAAGGCCAGTTCCTTTAGAACATGAAAAGAAAGATAGTTAATTGATTCTGGGAATTGGAAAGCCTATTGATGCTAATTTCCCTTTTAAAATAGGTCTCTGTGGCTGATGGATGGATATCAGACTGGGTAAAAAATGAAGTGGAAGCAGATAGATTAGTTAGGAAATAAAAATCCCATAGTTTAGCTGAGGGGAAAAGGAGGTTGAAATTTGAAGCAAGCCTAGGCACATGAGCAATGGTGAGCCTGGAGGAATATAACTGGGTTTGTCAAACAGCTCACAGGATTGTATGTGTGTAACCTTAGAAGGGCTGGGAGTTGAAGAAAAAAGAGCTATATATAAGTATGAAGTGACCACTAAGCATAGAAGCAGACATTTTGAATGCAGAGTAAATATCCATATAGGAGGTTAAAGGAGAGATATGTAACAACTAGATATGTATTTTGGAGATTCATAAATTTATGTAAGTGATTTCAAAAAATTTAAAATCATGAAACTGGCCTGATGAAGGGGATGAATATTACTAGATCAGAAAAAATGTTCTAAGACTAAGCCTTAGATGACTCCAGTACAATTAAAGATTGAAAAGCCAGGAAAGATCCAACAAAGAAGATTGAGAAATTAATGACAAAAATACTAGCATTATACAAAAGCCAGGTCAAGAAAATACTCCAAAGGAATTGAGTTATATACAGTGTATCATACGGTGGAGAGACAAAAAGAAATGTTGCCTAAGAATGGACTGCTGTGTTCTGAGATGGGGAATCATGGCAGACTGACTAGAGTTGCTTCATTTGAGTTGGGAGGGAATAAAGGACTTATTGAAGAAGATGGAGAAAGAATTAACGGTAAGGCAATGAGGCATTTCCATTATAGACTACTCTTTTTATGGGCTTTGTTAAACAGAGTGAAGTAAAAAGTTGAAGGGGGATAAACCAAGTGAAAAACTGCAAGCATTTTGTCTATTAAACAAGTAATTACATGTAGAAGATTTTTCATAAATTCCGATTCACTATGAAAAGGTTACTTTATGACAAGAAGGATAGAAAGTAAAGGAAATGTAGCATCTTGAGTAGCATCATTTAAAGCAATTAATTGTAATATTAATCTTCATTTTCTATTGGACAAGATTTAGAATCATGTCTTAGACATACCACCAAGAGTGTCAGTGTGTTTGCAGCAAAATTTAACTTAGGAGAGAAGACCCACCTGCATGTGAATGACACCTTTACATAAACTGAAGTCCTGAGCTGAAAAAAAAGGGAAATATGAGAAAACAAGCTGAACATTAGTGTTTACTTCCGTCTCTTGAGTGTGAACATGATATGACCAGCGGCCCTACATGTCTACTGACATGCTTTACCTGTACCTTCACATCATGAGCCAAAATAAACACTTACTTCCTTAAGTTGCTATTTTTTTCAGGTATTTTTGTCACAGAATTGTGAAAAGTAACCAATATAGCAATTTAGTGCCAGAAGTGGGGTTGTTGCTGTGAAAAAACTGACCAAGTTGCTTTTAGAATTCCTAACTGGTTGCTGGGAGGAAAGCTGAAGATTTTGAAGCTATTGGCTGGAGACACCCTAGAATGCTATAAGTAGCACTTAATGGATTATTATTGTGACTATTCAGAAGACCGTGATGCTTGGAAAGATGCAGACAATGGAGTTGGGTCTATGAGGATTTGGAAGGGATGAAGGACTCTAAAAAGAAATGAACCAGAAGTCATTCATGTTTTCATCTGGTAAAGAATCTGGCAGTATTCTTCTGTCCTAAAATTTTAAGCAAGGGTGAATTCAAAAGAAAGGGACTAAGATGTATTAGAAAGAGCAATGGCTATTAAATATATATAATACATATATATGTATTATTAAAATGTACATATTTTGGAAATATCTATATATGCCTTATAATCTCACAATAAAGCCAGAATTGATTTAAAGTAAAACTTGAAGAAATCAACAACATAAGTCCTAGCTAATACATTTAATATTTAGAAATATAATTTCATTGGAATAAAGATTTAAACCATAAGGTCAAAAATATTGGTTTGAAATTTTTCAGTGTACCGGTGTTTGGACTCTGATCTGCCATAAGAGGTCAGCTACGGAATTTTCTATTTGTAGCTTCATGTCAGAGATCTAAAAGTTTCAAATTTTGTATAATTTCAGGTTTTAGAATATTGTAATAGGAATATTTGATCTTCTACAATATGAGTATTTAAAGTGAGAGTTCATTATTCAGAAACTTTAAAATAATTTACAGAGCAATTATATATTAGTGTATAGTACATGTGAATGAATGCTCATATGTGTGTAAAGACATATGTGCACCTGTGTGTGTGCATGTGTGTGGAGGCCATAGGTTGATGCTGGGTGTTTTCTTATATCACTGTCCACCTTCCTTATGGAGACGAAGTCTTTCACTTGAACCAAAAGGGCTATGTAACTCAGATTCTCCAGTTAGTCAATTTGTCTGGGGGAACCCCCTCCCCTGTCTCTGCCTCAAGTGTGTAACAGCCCAACTGGCATTTATGTGGGGACTGGGGAACTAAACTCCAGGGCTCATACTTCTGCAGCAAGAGCATTATCCATTGAACCACTCCCTACCAACACATGTCCAATAAAAATATTGGAGATTATATTGTGACAGTTTCAGGCACGCTCCATAGACCTCCTCCTCTTGAATGGTTGGTAGGTCTAGCTAGAGCTCAAACCTAGGCGCTAAAACTGATTGGTCAAGTATGTACCAATCACCTGTCTTTCTGCTCACCTAGGACAGGAAATACTCACTGAATGGATAATTCTGCCTCTTCTTCCCTTACATGGTCAAGCAAAAGGACAGAGGTAAGAGCACCTCACTACAGCCATTAGGCCATTAGGCTGTGTTGAGGAGCTAGATTTCTCGTTCACATAAACCTTTCCTTCTCTTGATCTTTTTTTCCTGTTTGTTTAGCTCAACAGCATAGATTTTGATAAAAGCTCTCCCAAGTGTTCTCTCCACACTGGTGGCTGGAGAACTCTGTAACTTCCCATTTTCCTTTAAATAAAGTCTCCCACTATACTTTATCCTTTGGTTGTGTATAATTTTAATTCTTTAACTTTGTAGACAAGAATTTGGGTACTCCTTAAATTTTGAGGTACATTAGAACTTTGCTGGGTATTATCTAAATTCTAATCCCCAGCTCCCTTGCTACATTATTTTATGGTTTTGATTTCATTTCTCTAGTAATTTCTATTACATTTACAGAAATACTGATCTATGACAGACTGTACATTTAAACAAGACATTCACAGAGTACACATCTTTCCCTCCAGTGGCCTTCACCTGGATAATGTTTAAAATGTCTTCAGCTCTAATGTTCTATAAGGCTGATGTCTCTGCTGCTAGAAGCTAACCAACTCAGAGGAAGAGGAAATGGTTAACCCTTACATGAACTTTAGAGAGACACTTCCTCTCCCTCAAGGAGACAATAAGGAAGATTATTTTTTCAAAACTCTTAAAAATTATTTTCAAGCAGAGAGAGAGAGAGAGAGAGAGAGAGAGAGAGAGAGAGAGAGAGAGAGAGAGAGAGAGAGAATGGTATTAAGGGTCTCTAGTCACTGCAAACAAACTCCAGGCAAATGTGCCATGTGGTAGTTTAAAGGAATGTCCCCTATTAGATTCAAGAATTTATTGAAGTTTATGATTTGTCTTCAGCATTTTGGATGGAGGATGTGTCACCTTGGTTAGATCCTAGCCTCCAACTTTAAGGTGATTCTGGGGTGGGACTGGAATTCCAGCTATAGATATGCAAAGAGCAGTCTGAGATCAAGCTTGGAATTCCTGTTGTTTGCATTTTGAGTGTGTTTGCTTCCTTTTGGAGGTGCTGGTGATGGGTTACTCATTCTGCTTGGATTGGTGAAAGGGGACCAGCATCTTTCTCCTTATGGAACTTCCCCTGGATCTATAACTTCAATAAATACTTTCCTCCCAAAACTGTGCCTGGTTTGGAGATTCATTCCAGTGGTGTGTGTCCACGTTGTGCATCTGGCTCTATGTGGCAACATGGAACCTGGATGTATTAGGTTTTCCAGGCAAGTGCCTTAAGCCCCAGCCACCTTTCCAGCCCAGGAAAATGATTTTAATGATTACTGGACCTGAGTGCTTCCCATGTGCGACCTCTTTAGTTACATTATCACACTCAGTCCTTTACTAGTTTTACACGATTTCATAGAATGGAGAACCTGAAGTTGAGAGACTTAGTAAGTCAATTGTATTTTCAAATGTATTGTGTTGCTTCCAAACTTACAGCCTTTTCCTGCCATTGACACACCACACTTGACAATTATTCATTGATTTTATTATAGCAAAATGAGCGTGAGCTTATGATCCTCCCCCCTTAATCATTGTTACATTCTGCAGGCCACAGATGGCCAGTCACATAGTCTGAGGTGAGAAACTACCAGAGCTTTGAAGTTCTGTGAGACAAAGAAGTAATTGCTTTAACTGTGATAAGGAAGTTAGAAAAGATGAGGCCAGAGAATACCTGGGGAGCATTATCTGAACTTCTCCAGAACCCATTGTAAAGTGTAAGTTGCTAGGAATCTGCTTCCCTGTGCTGGTTAATTTACATGCCTAATGTCATGTACACATCTCTGTGCCCTATAAAACTCCCTTGTAACCAAGCCTCAGGGCCAAAGCTTGGCCCACCGGCATAAATTCCTAAATTTGTAATAACAATAAATGGAACTCCACTTTCCTGGTTAAGAGTCTGTTTGTCATGGGGACTTTCTATAACAATTTTAATGTGAATAACCTGATTAATTATAGAAAAACATCATATGTTTTCTGTTGGGATAGTCTTATCTAGTATTGAAGCTTTAGTGCTATTCATCTGAATTCTCTCCCTCTGGAAACATTCCTTCTATAAACCTACTTTTATCATGAAGATTCATGCAGAAAAACATGTAATTTTGCTCTGCTTTTCATCACAAGCCATGTAAGTGGACACTGTACAGGAAGTTATGGAGTTGTTGGAACCTGGGTTGAACCCTTTCTTTGACTTTTAAATAAGTCCTGGAGAAAGCTTTTTATTCTCAGCCATATTGTCTATAAAATGAGTATAATAATCCTTGGGTCACCAAATTTTCATGTAAAGGAATGAGATTACATCAAATGAGATTACAGGGTAATAGTTCAAGCAGAGGCTTAACTGATTTGTTCTGTATTATATGATTCTATTAAGTTTATAAAGAACTTTCATACTTTCATTAAAATAATTATTTATATAAGTTCCATAAATAAAAGGACATATCTGTATCACCAAGAAACTAGAGGTTTTAGTATAGAAACCATATAGTTTTACTAAGCAGCGAAGACCTCAAAGGATGCTTTTGAAAATATATAATTCAATTAACTTTTATATAAATTCTAAAATTAAATAACTACTGTTTGGAGATGTCAGACTGACACCTAAAGATAGAAATATGACTGACAATGTTCTCTGCTTTTGCAAAGCTTTGGGGCTAAGAACAAAGGGTATTGAACCAGTGAGATGAATATAGATCTCTGCAGGATGTTGAGGCTGCATCAAGCAGGTCAGATGGTGAGTTCTCAATCAGAACCACAGTGGTTGTAAATCATCCCTTAATTTTCACAATAACATCATTTCTTTTCTGTCCAGACATACCTCATTGTGAGGCCTAAGCATTTATCATAATCTATTTCCTCTCATTTACAATAAACAATGCTAAGACATCAGTCAATTGAATCTGAAAATGTGCATTAACACTCATTGGTAATCATGGGCTACCTTACTTTCCTGTGATAAAATTATTTATCACACAAGTGTCAAAGTGATTGTAATAAACACATCATCCTGTTTGCAAGAGGCAGGCATAATGATGGATGGCAACATTTTCCCTACAGCAACATGGCCATTTCTCCTTATGCTACTGGGGAATCTGGAAGGGAATGCTCATTTTTAATTTGAGGAAGTTCAGTCTTCATTATCCTTTGAAAAAAAATCTATACATTGAGACATAGGTCTATTTTCCAAATATTTTCTAAACTCAGCTTGTGTTGCAACACCTTATAAAGAATTATACCTTTCATGGATTTTTTTCCTGTTTGTGGTATTATACTACAGTTATTTATGATATAATGGAATATTCACATGAAATAAAAATCATTGGTTTGTTGCTTGGGATTTCTTTTAAATTTATCATTTATAATGTAATCTTTTATACAATTTATTTCCATATAGAACCCTGGGGCTCTTTTCTCAGTTTCCTTTTCCCAAGTGTTCATTGGTGGTCTAACTAGATCCTGCCTGTTCACAGGAAGTTTGCTTTCCTGTTGCTAGGATTTTATTCTCTAGATTAATCTGAAGACACGGTCTTGCAGTGTCTATTCAAGGCTGACCTGGAAACTCACTGTCATAGGCATAACAGAGATTCAACCTAGGCCTCCTGATTTGAATGAACTTGCCTGACTGTCTGCCCTTTTGAAGACTCATCCTAGAGAAAGGATAAACAAGGGAAAATCTCTGTAAACCATTTAGTAAATTGCCTTTATTACCAAATGTCACATGTTTACCAATAGTGTGAAGTTTGCTTCTCCTTAGGGGAGAGAAAGACAACTTCTCAAATATGTTGTTTTAAACAAAATCATCTCTTTAATCTGTGTTTCTAACTGGGAAGTGATGATCTGAATTCCTCTCAGCATTCTCCTCAGTGAGCTAGCAACATCCCCACACCACTCTGTGCACATCTCCATAACTGAACTCTTAACCCTGTATTGAAGTCATGTCTTCCCTGTCTCTTCTGTGAGAATACAAGGAACTAAGTTACAAGGATCATATGTTCTCGATAGCTTTTTATCCACCATTGTGGGTATTGTCCTCAATAAGTCCTTGCTGAATATTGTTAGACAAATGAAGATAGAATATTTAATACAAAAGGCTTCTCAGCTGGTGCTCAGAGCTTTGCGGTGTTCACAAAAGTGGTAAGGGCAAAAGGAAATATGTCACCAACTTTAAGCTGCTGGTGTCAATATTGCTTCGCCAGAGGACTTTCTGTAAAGTGGAAGACAGATGATTACCATTGTAAGTACACAGCAAGGCAAAAGTGCTGGAGGGTCATCACCCCTATTTAGGACCATCAACAAATGACAGCAGTTGATGTGTAAGTGGTCCTTTGCTCTTGTGTGAGTCAAAACAGAAATGTGTGTCCTTCTGGGGATATTTCAGCTTTTTAGTTATCCTCAGGAAAACCAGCTTGATTCCATTGACCTTATTGGCTGATTGCTTCCCTGTTACACTTGCCCATGGCACAAATGGTGTTTCCAGGCACCAAGTGGTTATGCTCCAACCATTGTCCTGGGAACTCACCTAGGAGAATCCATCCTCAATGTCATTTTAACCAACCTGCCCAATTAGATTCTGTCTTTTAGAATTTTGGAATTGAAACAATGCATTTTTTACATATGATGGTCTCTTAAATTAGTACATATATATGTATGTATACATATGCCATATATATTTTTTCCTCAATCAGTCCATTTCTAGGTCATCCCTGCCTTTGATATTTTATCACACAATTCCATTTACAGAAACACATTTGAAAAAAAGATGAGATTTCACCATGTCCAGCCTTTTATTTTAGGCAAAAAATAAAAATGGAACTAACTACAATGCAGATCATTTAAATACTATAACATTTTACATCTAAATAATATCTCAAAAAAGAATATATACTTTCATAAGTCTTAAATGTTCTTATGTTTCCTTTTATTTGCATGCTATTTTGTATAAATTCTTACATAATAAGTGTTCAATAAACACTTTTTGAATAAATTAAATCAGGTGTTTGGAATAGGTATAATTGTTGACAGCTGAATTTGTTTCCATCTTTCTTATATACTCTTCTATGGAGAGGATTCCAAGCATCTTATAAAGGAATTGTAAGTACAGAGTATGTGTTGATACGGAGGAAATGACAAGGAAACTTTTCATATGAATTAATGTAGTTTTCTTTGTTTAAAAATAACTTAAAAATGACTAAAGTAGGGCTGGAGAGGTGGCTAAGTAGTTAAAGGTGTTTGCTTGCAAAACTTGATGACCCAGGTTTAATTACCCAGTACCCATGTAAAAGTCAGATGCACAAAGTAGCACACACATCTGGAGTTCATTTACAGTGGCAATAGGTCCTGTCATGTTTATTCTCTCTCTCTCTCTCTCTCTCTCTCTCTCTCTCTCTCTCTCTCTCTCTCTCTCTCTCTCTCTCATAAAAAATAAAAATACAAAAAAAGACTAAAGTATAGAGGTGGAAGAATTTATCTTCGGCTTACTTCTATTTTATTGGTAATAAATTTGAGGAAAAGTTAGCCATGTGAGGCTGTGTTCCTTCTTTTAGTCATTTATCTATTCATTTGACAAGCATGTATTGTATGTCTGGGTGCCATCAGGAGAGGGAGACAAGCAGGAGAGACCTAGCATTATTCCACATCACAGGGCTTTCACAGTTGGGGGGGAGGATTAATCCTGATAGCATTGTAAGATATGATTGGAGAACAGAGTTCCATGATAGTAGGCAGAGAGAAACTTCACACAGACCCAGGATGTGTACAGATTGTTTCCTAAAGAACATGTTGAGCTTACTTTGAGGGAAATATTTTAGAGCAAATTCTTTTTTGTCCAAGGCTCATAGACGTGTGTTTTGTTTTTTCTTTCAAGACTATTCTACGTACTGATTTCATTACCTTGCTCACTCCCATACAACCTTGAAGACAAGTGTATCTTTTATTCACTGCCACATTCTTATACTAGGAAACATACCAGAAAACTGTTCCCATAGAGAAAGGCAATAAGGATTTTTAAAATAAGAATTGCCACATAGCATTACAACTATTTTCTTTGCACGATTAGAAACTACTCAAGGGCAATGCTGTTTCATCTTCTCACCTCTAAGAGGCCTTGTCTCCTCCTTCTTTTCAAAATAAACCCACTTCTTCCTGCTAATAAGCCCATACTGATGCTCAACTTCCATCCCTGGAAATCAGTCAACTGCCTTGTACCTGCTGTTTGCTTCTCATTCTTAGTGTTGATGATTTCTTTACCACCTTAGGACCCATATTCCCAGGATCACATTCTCTGCCAAGCTTCTCTGATTGACAGTCTGAAATGAACATATGGTCCTGGATTTGCCCTTGGCAGCCCCCAAAGAACAGTTTCCTGTTTTCCCCATCCAGACTACACAAACAGGAAATGCCCTTTGCTGTGCTCACCCACACCTCTCAGTGGGTTTCTCCACTCAATCTTGAGTATCACAGATATGGTCGTCATTCCACTGAATAGAGGATTTTTAGAATGATTTTTTTAATGTCATCAATTTGATAGCGGAAGTCAGTGTAGGAGTATTACCTAATCTAGAAATTCTGCTTCACATATATTTTCTGAGCTATATTTGTATAATTTACTTCCTCCAAATTATCACATAGAATTCAAGAAACTATGGGTGGTGATGAGGGCAGGGAATAACTTAACAAACCAGGAGGGGATTTATATTTTATTCCGTAATCTTACACTTCAGATATTGATTTAGATGCATTAATTAAATTTTGTTCACTTAAAGAATCTATCTAGAGAACTTGCAGTTTTTTACTTTTCAGTGAATATTACAACTCAGCAATTTTTTTCTGTTCGTGTGGAATGGTGCAGGACAGGGTCTCAGGTAGACCAGGCTGCTCTCAAACTTTCAGTGTAGCCAAGAATGACCTTGAACTTCTGATCCTCTGGTTCCTATCTCCCAAGTGCCTGGATTACAGGCATGCACTTGTTTGTTTTTATCTCATCATTTTACTGGTTCCTATAGGTGATATTGAGAGACAGTGAAAGAGATTGGAATTAAACATGCAAGAGGAATGTTTTCCAAAACATTTTCAAACAGTATGCATGGTGTGGGAGGAAAAATGCCCTGCTGTTATATGCAACCCAAGTCTTAGCTTTCCTGGATAACAACTTTCCTTTACAGTTTTCTTCCAACTCGACTGTCCAAAAACCTACTTAGTATTCTAGTGAAATATTTCCACTTTTATGAAGACTTGCTGGCATCTCTCCATGTTTCCTACAGATCTACAGTTGTTCTGGTCAATATTTTGTGGCACCAGTTAAGAGATAATAGTCACTGAACCCTCATTTTGTGCCAGGCACAAAATAAGCACTGCACTAATTTAATTGCAATATACTGAATTCCTTCAGCTTTCACAACAACATATCTGCAGTGCACTTTCTATTAGCATCCAGCTATTTATTTGTTGTTTGTTTGTTTTGAACAATATTGCTAGAATTATTTACTGTTTGATATTTTTATTGGATGCTTTAATATATGAATTCACTGTAAATTTGTCATATTCTTATTGGGTTATTTATCCTTTTTTGGTCCCCTCTACCCTGCCCCTATTCCACTGAGGCCCCTACTCAGTGGGAGTGTCTGTAATCAAAATGGGATCATAAATGACTCAGTTGGTTTGTGCTAAGAGACAGTGTCCCAAAATACTCCTTTCCAGCCTGTGGATCTGATATTTTTCTTCCATCCCCCCCTCCAGTGCATCCCTGTTTTCCTGAAAGCAATGATCTTGATATTGATGACAGCAATGACCTTGATGTTGTAGTAGGTGAGTTTTGAATAATGACTTCACAGAAGTCAAACAGATCAAGCAAGATAATCCACCCAAGTTGAACAGCATATCTAAAATTCATTAATTTACTTGAAACTGTCTGAATACTGTCTGTGTGACACTCGCTGTGCTCAGTTTGGATGTCAGGCAGTCATGGACAGAGAGAACAGGAGATGGGGCAGGAAGCAGTTTACAATCCCTATATATAATAATATATAATAAATATATATATAATAAAGTGTGAGGTGGAAATTGTAGGCAGGTCAGTTCATGGAGTGTCACATGTGCAAAGCTAAGCAGCTGAAGCTAGATCCAGTAGGTTTTGCAGGAAAAAAAGAACTTTAAGAGTGGAAATGAGAAGAGATGAGAATGACTATCCCTTCTCATCTAATATCAGGGAACACTCATCCCTTCTTCTACTTGCACATACTTCAGTACTTTAAACCTTTCATTTTAGTTGCCATATGGTGCCTTAAATCTTATGAAGTACCTATAAGGTTGTGACATTCTAGATGAACAGCAAGACCAACCTCTGCATCTTGGGATGCTCCCTAGTTACTAGAATTTGACTGGAATATATTTAGCAAACACTTGTTTAATGTCAAGGAGATAGAATATGAGGACATTTGTATATATTTTCTATTGACAGTAGTTCAAGCAAAATATCTTGCATGAGGAGATATTTGACCTAGCCTCTTATATTACTTCAAAAGAACATAACCTAAATTATTGACTTTTCAAAAGCCTGCATATATCTTGTCATAAAGGAAATAGAATGTTTCAGTATCTGTTGAGAATTTTGAAAGTCCTTGATGAAAATATACATATCTGAGCGAGATGTACATGTGGAGGGCACACATGTAAATATTTTCTGATACTATCGCAATAATCTACACTAATCACTTTACATATTTGGATAATTTTTTAACTATTCAAGCACTTCTCTTTCTATTCTACCAAAACCTGACAAAAATAGCTAATTGAAATAAGGTATTGAGACTCCTAGGTCAACCAATTTTGTCTTAAATTTGTTTTTGTACAGCAGTCGAAAGAATGTCTCTGGAGAAATTTGACCCTTTTCTGTTTTCCCTCTCACTGAAATGAGGTTATTCTATTGTATCAAGAAATATTTTTGTGATGTCTTTTCTATGGCAGTTTCTGACCTAGAAGACAGCATTCATTCATAAAATAATCTGAACACATTAAAAGGACATCAGCAAGTATTCCCAGGAGGAACACCAACAGCTCATTTCAGGGTACATTCAGTGAGGTGCAAGCCTCCCTCTGAAGGGGTCTTCAGCATCCTCCAATGACTTCCTATCTTAGGATGCAAGAACACTCTGAAGATGAATACTTGAGCCACACTATTTATAGGAATGTATTTGTTTTATAAAATAGTAGTGACATTTAAACCTTTATTGGTGAAAAGTGATTTTCATTTAATGATGAAATTGATTCAGTTTTCCTCTTTTTGGGTTTGATCATAGGTGCTTTTCCATCTATGCCAGATCAGAGGAAGTTGGTATTAATTGCATACTGCTTTATACCTTTCTTCCTAACTCAGTGGTAATTTTACATTTATTTGAATTTTTCATGAGTACAGTGAGCATGTCTTCTTTTTCTTTTCTATTTTTTTTAAATTATATGCCAAGAACTCAGTTGGGAATAATATTCAAAATATTCAGTTACTGGTTTGGCACCATATTAATCAATTAGAATTGCTGCAGCTTGGAAAACTACATTGTCGTACACTAATAGAATATCAGCTTAGCACATGGCATAGGATGGAGAACACAATAAGTCATTTGCAAATACTGTCAAATGAATTGATGGATGGATGAATTAACTAACTCACCAGACAAAGCTCCCTTCCATCTATTTTCAACTTATCCAGTAATTCAACACTTTGATTCTATTCAATTAATCACTTTCTGGAATCCCTACAATGTAGCCATTGTTTTAATTGTTGAGGATTAATTATTGAGGAAGGATGGGGGAAGAATTGAAAACTCAATAAAAATAATCCATGCCTTCCTACTGCTTACAGTCTATTACAACAAACAGGCTATCTTCTTAAATACTGATAAAATAAAGGAAAAAAGCAACAGTAGTTGTAATTTATTGATTTACTTTTTGGGGGACAACTTAGATTAAAATGAAATCTCTTAGATCCCAGAGACTAAGGGCAGCATCTACTGTGTTAAAGTGCAGGGCTTGAAATTATAGAGACCTGGGTTTGAATCCCAGCTTCAACATGCCCTGGTTGATAAGGTAACTGTGGTGAAATTATTAAATTTTCAGAATTAGTTTCTATTTATAATACCACTCAATCATTATGTGAATTATAAATATAATATTATTATGTATACAATACAAAGCTTGGTGCTTATTAGATATTATTTTTTCACATTAACAAACTCAATGTATCTCAAACTGGAGTATAGAATTATGCAGGTCATAAAAGTATATTATTAACTGGTTATGGATGGTGCATGCCTTTAATCTCGGCACTCAGGAGGCTGGGGTAGGAGGATTGATGTGAGTTTGAGGCCAGCCTGAGTCTACATTGTGAATTCCTGGTCAGCCTAGGCTAGTGCAAGACCCTACTTCAAAAAAATCAATATGAAAATTATATTATTATGGGAAAGTGAAATTGCTATCTTACAAAATTCAAATAAAAGAGTAAAGCTTTGGAGCTAGATAGACTTAGAACCAAAGAATTATTCCATGATTTAGCAGCTCTATTGCTTAGAGCATGTTCTCTAAGATAGTTCAACTTCCAACTGTCACATCTATACGCAAGAGGTACAAAAGGCACAAAGGAGTATTGTGTGGATCTGAATTAAAAAAAATAGAGTAAATATTTCAACAGTGGAAAATTCTAAAGGGCATCAGATGCAGATGATGAAGTTCCCACTTTCTATTTTAAACTCGTATCCAACTTGATAAAATCCTTGCCTACTCCCTAACCTTGACTTTGTGATAGGATGATTGATTTCATTGAAATTTAGAGCTGAATAAGCACCTATCCAAAAGGCTGGACTCCAACAGTGATTTATGGAAATGAGTATTGTTTGCATAGTACCAGCATCCTGGTCCTTTGGGACTTCATGATAGGACTACAAGCCTGTTGATGAGTTTCCTCAACTGACATGTTAATTAATGGTCATGTGTTCCTCTCCCTTTGGTCTTGCGCAACACTGGTTGTTTTTCAGCAGGTAACCTATTACCTAGTGAATATATTGTCAGGAGCAACCAGTTCAGGGCAGACTTATGTCTAAAAGGAAAGGATGCTGAGCAATGGAACTCAATGAATGGATGTGCTAATTTTTGGTGTCAAGTCCTGCCTCTTCTTAACATTGTTATCCTGGGCAAATTATAAGCCCACCATTTCAATCTTTCTTTCAGAAATCAGAACGCAGGTGTTCATATTCTAAAAAACCTTCAATACACAAATACAAACAAATATGAATAAATTATGCATGAAGAAAAAGTCCACACAGATCTCCTACCACAAGAAATCAATATTGTTCATTTTGGTCTGGGCCACTGTATGGTTCCTTACCTTCTGACATGTTTGTTGTATTTGTGCTTTATACCTGAGGTATTTTAAAAACTGACAATGCTAACATGAAACATTTTATTCTACACAACCCATTCAATTGCAAGGCAACAGGAAATTTTATTCTGCATGAATGTGCATGTTTGGTTATTCTATAATGTCACTTCAGAATCAAAAAATTAAAGTTTATCACAGCTTTACTTCATTGATGGTAGAGGGTCTTTGCAGTAAAAAGAACTCCCTAGTCTCCTAACAAGGCTGTGTGGTCATAATAGAAACAATTGTCAATATAAGAAAAAAATGTATATGGCTCAGTTCATAGAGTAACTGATGTACAAGTGTGATTATCTGACTTCAGATCCTAAGAACCCATGAAAAGCTTGATGCCTTTCATCCCAATGGACGTACAGGGACAAGGGAAGTAGATCCAGGAGAATTATCTGGAAACTCGTGGCTAGCTAGCATGGTGAATGCAGCAGTGAACAATAAGAGACCCTATCTGAAAACAAGATGAAATTTGAGGGACAACCTTGGAAGATAAAGTATGATTTCTATACGAGCATGTATACACACATCACACACACACACACACACACACACACACACACACACACACACACACACACACCTAAACATAAAAATAACAACATAATTGAATTGTTGTTCACTGTTACATGTGTACCATCTAACACTATGGCTGAGAGGTTATTGTTACAGAAAAATAAAAGGAGCCCAGAGATAAAAATCTAGAACATATCTATAAATGTTAGGATAAAATATAATGAAAGAGACCTTTAGAATTATTTGTCATATAACTACTAGAAATGAAACGAGCCATTCTAAAGCTTATATGGGTGTGTGTGTGTGTGTGAGGGCTCCTTATTTTCTGCTCATCAGACTCTTCCCCCTGTCCATGATACTAAGACACATGGCAGCTGACAGCTGTCCCCAAGGGTTTTAGTGGCTGGTGATCAAACTCGCAAAATTCTTTAATCCATCTTTTTAAATTTTTATCACCCCATCCATTTAGGTATGAAATTGTTTGAATTTCGACAAACTTTTAAAGTTCAAATAACCATAAAAATATCAATACAGAGATGAAATGTTTTCTTCATGCCAAAATTCCCTCATATCTGTTTGAAATTCATCCCCATTCTATTACCCTCAGTTCTGGTAACTACTGATCTGATTTATCATTTTAGAGTTTTCAGTTTTCCTGTTTCTATGAATGGATTTACAAAATGTGTAGTCTGATTTCTTACAGTAAAAATAATGCATTTGAGAGTCATTGAGTTGCCAAATGTATAAATAATTCATTAGTTTAGATATTAAAGAGAAGAATCTCTTTATATACAGTTTATTCTTTAATTATCTGGTAGACATTTAGCTTATTTCCAGCTATTGAAAACTATGAATAGTTTCTATAAACATTTGTGTACAAATGATGTGTAAAGATGTCTATGTCCCTACCCCTCTGAATATGCCCAGTTTTATAAGATGTGATGTAGTTATGTTTATTTTCATTTTTCTTGGATAAATGTGTAGGATTATGACTGAAGGTTTATGGTAAATTTATATTTAACTTCCTAAGAATCTGCTGAAGTATTTTCCTAAGCGGTTAAAGCACATTACATTGGTACTGGCAGCGTGGGTGAGTCCTGTTTACTTCACACTGTCATCACAACAATATTTGGTATTGCTGTTTGCTGTTCTTTCTGTTCTCATTCTATCAACTTAGACTATAATGGCATCTCATTACGATTTTATTTTTCTTGTATATATTAGTGAAAAATATTTCAAATCTCGACACTTATCTATACATTGCTAGCAATAATTTAGCATTAAAGAATACCACTATTGTTAAGACCTGTGGGTGGATTTCATAAATTCCTCTTTCCAGGAACAGACATTACTCTTGCCCATCTTCTGTCAGCTGTTTAGTGTTCAGCTTCCTTTATGTCATTACAGTTTTATCCCACTAGATGGCAACTGCTCAATTGTCTGGAATTGCGAAGGAACTAGTGTAATAGGAGAGTCGATCTAAATTGTGAAGTGCCACTTTATAGTTGTAAAAATAATAAAATAAGACAACACTTCATTGACTACCAAGTTCGAGCTCATTGCAGCCTAATTTGTGTGCTTTCTATGTGAGTTCAATCAAAGTTTAGAACTACCAAGTGTGGCTGGGATATAGCACCTAAAAACACAAAGCAAAATGACTTTGGAGTGTTCATCAGTGGCCTTGTTGAAATGTATCCAGAAATATGATCTAGAGTCTACTGACAGTATATTCTCAAGATTTGCTCATATAATGTATCTAATTATCAATAATAAAGATATCAAAAAAGAATATCCTTAGACATACAGATATTTTTATATTTTAAAATAGAACTAATTTATTTTCTGTAATAGCAATAGATAAATTCACATATTAGTTAAGGGCATTTTGCTCTTCCTTATTAGTTTCTCACCCATAGAAACTTTTCTCTAAGTTGATTCCATTTGTTAATCAAATATTTACTGTTATTATTATATTTAAAGCTTTGTGATAAACAAAAATTTAAGGCACAGTAATAAAATTAATATATGACATATATAAAGAATAATAATGATTATATCTTCAATTTCATGAGATATTGGAAGATCATATATATATATATATATATATATATATATATATATTTGCTGGAGGAGGTAGTTTCTGGGAGTGGGTTTGGGAAGGTTATAGCCAGCTCCTCATTCTTGCAAGAATTTTCCCAAATACACATATGTATATGTGTATGTGTATGAACAGTATCTTATGTCACTGAATACTACCATATACTTAAGAGATATGATGATCTTCATATTGAGGAAGTAGCCATGGAGGCTCTATACTAACTGGGATAGTTGACACAAACAGTCTACATCTAGGCTTAGTGTTCTTTGGAATATCACCTGAGAGTCAATCTTTGAAGCCATTGTGCATGAAAGTAAATACTTCCACACCACAAGAGATGGAAAGTATCCTGCAGCTGAGAGCTTGCATTCCTCCATGCAGCCTCTGTGACCACTATAGAAGACTGTGCAGCAGCAGCAGCAGTGAGGGAAGCCCAAGCCAGAGGCAGGTGGAAGACGGAACCAGAAAGCCAGGCTGGCAATGCCATCACCAGCCACCACCTTCTGTTGTGGGTATCACAATGATACCTTGAAGTCAAGAGAAGGAATCTATCCATGGAAACCAGCAGAACCCTGAGAGTCATAGACACATATGTTCCTGGTGACAACTGCCATCATCATGAGAACATGTCAACTCTCCTGGATTCCTCAGACCTATCAGTCTAGATTAAGAGGTTTAGGTGAATTGTCTCAAATTCTACTACTTTAAATATGTCACCAAATGATTGTAGGTTCCTAGAAGTTAAGTGTCCCTTTGGGGAGTCAAAGGTGACTATCAAATGTTATAGACATTCTTTCCCACACACACACACACACCCTTATACTAACTGACCCCATATACACTAAAATGAATGATTTTAAGTATTCATACATCTCCACAATTCTTAGACAATGATTGAGAATTTTTCATCTACTCCGTGTGAATCTCAGATTAAGAAGCAAAGTGGGAGAACATAGCAATTTTGTCGAAGTCATTGCTATTTGTGTGACTTTGGATAAATGCAATCAACCTGTTCTCCCTGATTTTCAGATTTTTTGTTGCATTTCCTGAATATTTATTTAGCATAGAGGTAGGGATAAATATATAATAAAGAATTTTCTATGCAATTTTCTACATAAAGGTAATATGTATACAATATAATATGTAATAATAGAACATGTAAAGCTATAATATGGAAAACTATTCATAGTCCTATGAGTCTTTTAGAGTTCTTTTTAATTTGTTGATAGATTTTAATTTTCCCTTAAGAATTTCCTTTCCCATCACCATCACCATCAGTCTTGATCCTACAAAATAAAGTTAGAGTCGTGTGCTCTACTATCTGGCTATTCCAACCCTTCCTCCTCCTTATGTATAGAGTACACTGTGACTGTTCTGGCTCCTCTCCTCTCCTCCTTCCTCTCTTCTCACCTCTCCCATTTCATCTCTCCTTTCCCAACTTGTCTTATTCTGCAAACCAATATTACTTTCTCATTTCCAGTCAGAGAAAGCAAAGGAAAAATTAAGTCCTCGACTCGGCCACTTGTTAGCTGCTTTCATTATTTGCCAAAGCATTTCTTCTAGCAGACCTTATTTTTCTTCTTTTACATGAAGTATTTGAGCAAGACAATTTCCGATATTTCTTTGAACTCTGATATTTACATGCTAAAATCCATCCCCTCTGAGAGTTTGCTGCCTTTCACTCCATCAGCCTTGTCTTGTCTGTCACAGGAGGAACTTTTCTCCAAAGCTCAACCTTTACTTCCAAGACTTATGAAATCACCTTGTTTTTTTATTTCTAGAGCAACTTTATTGAGATGTAATTGACATATAATAAACTTCACATAATTACAGCTTATTGGACCTGCATACATACATAAATATATATGTACTTCTGAACCCAGAGAACATCACTTCAATCAAGACTGAGCAAACCTTTCCCTACAATCAGCAAGCAACCTCTGATGCACCCTGGCAATGGACCTCAGCAGCTTCTGTATGTTAGGTGCTCAGAGCACTCTCTTGGCTGTGCCCTGACCCTGATACACTTTTATTAGGAGAGATTAGTTTTTATTGCTTCTTTGGTTAACCTTGATTGTCAATTTGATTGGAGCAGGCAAACCTAGGACACTACTATAGTACACCTCTGGGTGTATCTGTAAGGGCATTTCCATCTCAACTTTTTAGCTTATGAAAATACTTGTCTTCTCTGAGTTCCCATGGCAACTAAATTGTATTCAAATCTCAAGATTATTTTACACTGATAGATGTAATAGGTATTTTCATACAAAATCTCATTAGAGACCCTTAACTGTTTCTACCCAAACTCAGAGTACCCTAAAATTTCTCTGTTTCTAGGGCTGAAAGCAAAGGCTTCTGATTTTATTTCAAAATTTCCCTTCCATCCATGTTCAAGCCAAGTTACCGTCTGTACCTGTATGTTCTACACCTGCAGCTAGTTCAAAAAGCATATATTAAGGCTCCATGGCATATGGAAAACTACTTGTTCTTCTACCATAGACTCTTACTCTTCTTTTGCTTTCTGTAAACCTTTAACAAATTACATCTTATAGAGCAAAAGGAATAAAATAACAGAACTTCTTGACCTCTGCTCATACCAGAACTTTCTCTACAAAGTGTTAGTTTCTCTTGTTCTCACTTTGTTTCCTTGTTAGCGCTTGTTTCTACTCTCTCCCAACCCCTTGTAAGTGTGCAGTAATTCTGACAGTCTGCAGTTTTTTTCTTTTTATTGCCTCCTTGTCTCTCCTATGAAAAGGAGTTCAATTTGGAGACATTCAGGCCATTCACATAATGTATAATTAGCTCCTTTTGAGAACACTGTTGCTATGGACAACATTTTCTACATCTGTTTATTTAACATGGTGTTGTAGTTGCTTTCTCATTGTTGGAACAAAGCACCCCCAAAAATGCAGCTGATGGGAGGTTTTATTTTGGCTTACAGACTTGAGGGGAGGTTTCCTGATGGCAGGTGTAAGCATGGCATGTGCCGAGGCTGGACATCACCTCACGCACAGCAGGTGGACAATGGCATCAGAAGAATGATCCCAGTTCATGCAAGGGGAAGCTGGCTATAATATACTCAAGCCCACCCCCAGAAACCACCTCCTCTAGCAAGGCTCTGCCTCCCATATTACTACCAGCTTGGGACCAGGCATTCAGAAACCTTGAGTTTATGGGGGACCTCTGAATGAAACCCCTACATATGATAATTGATATTCTATCATCCTTTCTAATTTATTATTTAGACTAGTATAACGAAATTTCCTTTCAACTATTTGATTACTTTAAATTTCAATTGTGTCCAACAATGTAAATATCTGGCCCATCACTTTATCTGTTTTCAAATAATGAATAGGTTCCCTAGCATTCTTCAACGCTAACAACCATGACATAAATTTAAAAACATCATTCAACATTAAACATCTTTGGTGTGATTCAATCCATTACAACCATCATTCTGTTGATGTCCATATTGCCTGATTTTTGGCCAGTGGATTTGGATTCAAAAAGGCTTTTGAATCCTTTGAATATAGCACTATGTATCTTGGTTAATGCTGTCCTTGATTTCTGACATAACAAGATGATTTAGTTTCAGCTCCTATTCTTCCTCTGTTAAAGAGAAAAATCAATCACTAACTTACAAGTGCATATTTCCTTTCAGAAAGCCCTGGATTCTTTTATTAGGAAACAGTATTTAGAAGCCACACCTGAGGGATGTGTAGCCCAGGGAAAGTGTTCTAGTCAGGCATGTCTGAGGCTGGGACCAATCCCCAGTATCAAAAACAACCACAAACAAATCAACACACAAAAGCAAGGAGGCCCTCAGGATGTTTGCAGCTGCTACACTCCCACGGGTTCTAGCACCTCAGACTGGGGAAAATGCCATTTTTTTAAAGCATAAAGTATACCATCATCATGGCTCATTTTGAACTTAAACTTCACATTTTACTTAATATTATCAATCTTAAAAGAAACTTTTTTTTTAAATCCCACTCTACCAGTTACCAGCAGAACAAATGATATAACCGAAAACTCCTCTATGCCCTCAACTTTGAAGCTGAAAAATGAGAATAATAACTTCAGCCTCGCCCTGAAAGCTCATAAAGATTCTGGTTTATTCTGCTCAGCTGGAAAACACAGACATTCCATAAACTGACACACAAGGAGCTCACCTTTTAGCTTTATTAGATGTCACAGTAAGAAGTAAAAGCCAAAGAATTCTTATTTCAATACTTAAACATACCAACTGTTCCTAAATAACACCAGGAAGGATATTCACAGACTACAGAATGATGGAGTTAGATCTCAAGCTTTCAGAAAGAGCAGAGTGCTCTCTTCCAGTCAGGAAAATGCTGGCTTCCTGAACAAAGCATCCGTTCCCTTGTAGGACCTTCTTCATGTGGGAGCTGAATGAAGCCCCAGTGAGCAACAGAACTCTCCTCAGAGACACCCCTTGATGTGGCCCACCTCTCCTGAATTCTGTCACCACAGCAGAGGTAAGGCAGAGCTGCAGACAATGCTTTAAAGAATGGTTTCAGTCAGAGTTAACTAGATTAAAAACCTCTGTAGAACACCACCCCCTGTGTTCAGAAAAAATAGGCAAAGCTCTCCTCTTTGTTCTGACCTTCTTTTAATTATGGCCTCTGGGACCAGAAAAAGTCTCTGAAGTATGTCTTGACACGGCTTTTGTTTTTGAAAAATAATGGCTTTGGAGGGAAGAAGTGTTTTTAAAATCTAGATCTCTTAACTAGGAACGGAAACCTATCTGATGAGAATGTCTGAGCACTGGATATTCATTAAGACATTCAAGAAAACAGCACAGTTGAGCTGACTTCCGAGCACCTTGGCCTTTATGGATGCACCTTCTTGATGCTCTGAATCCAGGCCTTTGCCTCGCAAACTGCCTCTCATCAAGTGTGCAGCTATCCAGATCAGATCACTCTCTCCCTCCCCAGGGGGCCTTCAGATACCCAAGGTTTGAATTTCTTGTTTAATTTGAATCTTACAGTAAACAGAGATTTGTAGGTGTGCATGCTTGTTTCATTTTTAAATACACACAATACAAGTGAAAATGATTTTTAAGACTGTTTCAAAATGCATTCAAAAGACTCTGAAAATTTTAATTAGCTAGTTATACAAGTAAGGATTATAGTAGACATTGCACCCCATAATGTGGAAGGGTTAAAGTATAACTTAATAAAAGAATACTCTGTAGTTTTGTGCTGATTAAAAAATCAATAAATTAAGAAAGAAATGTTTCATATATATTTTTTCAGGTAAGTATACTAAAGCGAAGAATGATGTTCAAGGCCGCAGACATGGCAGGTGGAAGGTCAAGTTTGAGAAATCAGATGGAGTCCAACCTATTGTCCATCACCTCAAAGAGACTGAATAAACTCTTTTAACAGATGCATAGAAACACAGTGTATGTGTAGCTTTTTGATTAAAATTCTTCTCTATCTAATATAACTATACTCAACAACAGCAACAAAAACCACAGCAGCAAAATAGATTTTAATAATTTAATTCATGAGATGTTTTATAAAGGTATTTTACAATTCTATAAACTTTTTTAACTTAGTAAAATCTAAAAATGACATGTCTAGGGAGATTGAACATTTTATATACAATAGAAAAATCTCTATTGAATGCATTGATAAGCTAAGAACATTTTTGCTACCACATGGGGGTGTAGTGTATTAATATTCACTTTGCTGAAACTTTTGGCATTTCAGAGAAATAAGTCTGAGACTGAATTGTATAAAAATAAACATAACAGTTTGTCTTATCCACACTGATTCTGAGGACCAGGGCTAGAAGAGGGTCGTAGGTCATCCTGCAAGTGTCTGCAGTTTGGGATTATTTGTTCAAAATTGTTCAATCATAGGAAATAATTCACCCTGGATGTGCTGCCTGTGTGATGGCTACAGTGATATGTGCCCTGTTACTTTCTTCAGTCTAGGAAGGCTATTAGAAAATTGCTTAATTAAGCAAAGACGCTTCTGTTGTCGGAATTACTGTGAGATAATTAACCACAATGATGGGAGCTGTGTCCCTTAGCTGAAAACCAATCATGGGAGTCAAGGTCAATTATCTTTTATTAATGCCTGCAGTGGAAAGAGCCATTGTGATCTTCCTAAGAGTTAAGTATAAAGTACTTACAGTCTTAAATAGCCAAACCTTTAAAAAGGCATTGCAATGATCACACATCCAATAGGATTTAATTAAAGTAAAACCACCTCATTAAAAATCCATAATGATCAGAAGGTTTCATATATATATATATATCATATATATATCATATATATATATATATATATATATATCATATATCATAATTCATTATGGACTATATATATATATATATATATATATATATATATATATATATATATATATATATATATATATATATTGTCCATAAAGAATTGCCCTCATAGTTGGTTGCCTCTCTGCATAGGCAAGTTTTCTGTCTCCACTTCTGTTGACAGCCTATTTCTAAATCCTGCTGCTTGAAAAATTAGCTCTTGAGTTTATATCACTTTAGATGTTTAATTCCCTCTTTCTATAGCGTTGTTATCATTTAATTTTTTAGAAATGTTGGAGCCGAGCCTAATCCATGTAACAGTTTGAGAATCACACAGACCTGAATAGGAATCCTAGGAATTTTAGGTTTACTTTGTACCAATAGTACAATTTAGCTACATAATCTATTTGTGTCTTTAGGGGCCTCAAAAGAAATAGCAAGCATGTGGGATTCTAAAGATATTTTTATGGAGGGAGCTCTGAGTATTCTTTTAATAAAGGGAATGGACGGGAATAATAAGGTGATCAGGATGTAAGAGCAGAAGCAAGAAGTCTTTATTATCACTAAAGACTTTAACACGAGAGAAGAAAGATTTAAGTGTATAATGAGAGATGGAGCCTGAAGGCATCATTAGGTGACTGGAGCTAGAGTTATAGTATGACCCCCAACTACCAGTACTATGGCAGGGAAGGGATGTTCTGAACCTTCCTTCTCTTGCCTGATCTCTTACAGGGTATATCCATTGGCTAAACCCAACCAGGAAGCCATAAAATAAGCCAGCAAAAAAGCCATTAGTGGGCTAGGCAATAAGGCCACTTTTCTAGCCAGAGAGAAGGGCAGAAATGAACAGAGAATTTTTCTGCACTAGAAAGATGGAAGGAGAAAAATGTGTTCCTCACTTGTGAATGAATCTATGAATGAACCCTTGTTCAAGAAATTTATGAAGATGAATTAAATGCATATAAAATATTAATTGTGTCAAATATATTGAAGATGGCTGAGTAATAGTAGTGATCTTGTTTATTATCACCTAATAATTATAAGGTAAGTGTATATTCTCTATGAAAACCTAAAACCATCCATCAATAAGTTTCTTCCTGAGAGAGGTATTATGTTTCTTTTTGGACAGGAAGCTGTTTGTTTCTTTATAAAAAGGGAGTCTGAGTAGTAATGTACTAGAGAAGTAAATTATCTAATGCAGAAAATCACTTGCTTACTTGGATTTTGACAGAAAGGCCATGTTGACACAGTGAATTATATATTTCTGACCAATGATCCTACTCAGGGGGCTCATGAGTAGTGAATACTTTGCATCTTACACTCTGCCACTCACCACGGGATAGGATATCTGAAATGAAATGTTGATCTCAAATAGAAAGTCTAAGCTTGACTTTATGAGGAAACGGATGTGCCCTTAGACACTAGATTTAAAGATTAGATGTCACTGTAGAATCATGTTCCTCTACAGATCATTCATGTTGCACAAGTCTGCTCCAATAACTCCAAAAAGTAGTCCCCAGCATCCTAGAACACTGCCATATCTCCAGCTTTTAATGTGTTCTCCAGTTGACTTGTGACCTAGGCTAAGATATTATAATTTATGTCTAATATTTTCTCATCAGAGCCTGTTAATGTATAGTAAACAAATACACACATGCACAGAGAATCATATACACAAAAGTGGCTGATGTGAGAACTAGATGATCCCACGTGCCCAAACCATTTTGAAATAGGAACATTACTATATTAAGAACTATTATTGTTTCATTTATATTTATTCTAATAATAACAAGAGTAATGTGGGGCATGTATGGTAAATATTACGATGAGGAGAGTTATTATTTTTCAACTTGGGTCTTTGCCAAACATTCCTGTACTTAGGATGAAACCGGCAATCTTTTTATTCATCCTATGATTGATGATTGCCAACTTTCTGTTTACTGTAGCACTGCCAGCCAGATTCTGTAGCTTGGAATGATATCTTCCAAATAATAGGGGCAATGATGTCCTAGATCTCAGGACAAAATGCCAAGTGATAAACAAATAGCAATAAATACTTCAATGTCCAGGAAAATGAAGGATGGATGGATGATTTTTCTCAACTTCTGCTAACTGTAGCTAAAATCTCTGGGTACTATATATAACAAATGGCCAGAAAAAAAAAATCCTAGATACCTGAAGAATGTTACCTTTGCGCTTCATGTATTTCTGATTTGAAGTAAAATAAACCTGAAATTCAGAAACAATTATTAGATGTGTCCAGAACTCTAAAAACAAAGCCTATTTTCTCTAACCAAAGGTTGGAAAATATAAATGCTAAAAAAGACACAAAGATTTAATATGATAACTATTCTACTTTCATCAATTATTTACTATAAAAAAAAGAAAAAAAACAGCATGTGACTCTAAACTGAACCATATCAGCAAAGGAAAAGTGGAAGCCTAGACTTGGCTTGACTCTACTGGCCAGACTACACTGAAGCTAAGGCTGAGTAGTCTGATTGCTGGGACCATATCAGAAAAGGGAATGTAGAAAATGTGGCTTTCATCTACTGTGGGCCATAGTAAAGCTATCCAGCAAGGAGTGGTGTCAGGGGGAACCATACCGGTCCTACTCTACTGTCACCTGCCATAATAGGATATTCCTTTGTCTTCTGGCAGTGAGTGGGGGTGGTGTAGCAGAAGCCTTCTAGTGTATCAGGACTTTTACTAATGCCCAACACTAACACATCTTTTCTCTTCCATCCACCATGATGTCAGGGGAGAGCATTGGGATTTTAGTAGCAGGAGGGTACTTTGACACTTTCTAGCAGAGGGCTGTCAATGGAGACCAAGTGGGGAGTTCAAACTCTCACCTCTATTCAGAACTAGTATGAAGTCTTTCCTTCCTGCCTGTTAATGGAATTTGAATGAATATCCTGCTTGTTTACCTGAGAGTAATGAGAAGTATTTACCCTCCCTCTCTCCAAATCAAAAGTCCTTAGAATTCATTAGTGAATCACTCTTTCTGTCAAAAAGTCTGAAGATGTAAGGCTGAAAAATAAACTGACAATAGATGCTAATTTATGGATAACGTTAGACCATGATAACACTTAAATGATCAAATACAAACATATGTGAAAGAAAGCTTCAGCAAAGAAATATCAAGTCTCAATGAAAATATATGAAAAAGGGTATACATTTAGGAACAGGAAAAAATTAAATAACAGAAGTGGAATTAAACCCCTCAGTGTGGAGATGTCCATATATAACAAGAAAATGGAGGGAAAATGGAGAAAGAATATATAAACTAGAAGACAAAATGCTTAAGTTAAACAGGGAATACTCTAACCTTAACAATGACAAAAATCCTTAGGGATCTGTGGAAATAAATAAAAAATAAATACCTGATATTAATGTTTTCAGAGTTTCAGGAGAGAATTATAAGACACAGGAAGAAACTTGTAAAGAAATAAGAGTTGAAAGCACTTCAAATTCT
>PVHP010010938.1:0-46419 GCA_004024765.1 Zapus hudsonius | reverse complement strand
TCTCTCTCTCTCTCTCTCTCTCTCTCTCTCTCTCTCTCTCTCTCTCTCTCTGTATTTCTCTGCTTGAAAATAAATAAATAAAATATTTTTAAAAAAAAGAAAAAAAAATCCTGCATTCTTATTACGCCTAGAAGATTCTGCATGGCCAGGCCTCATCAATCTCCCCATCCCCATCGGTGTCATTATACCCCTTGATCTCCATTTCCCACTTGGCTAGTCCCTTTCCGGGATCTGTAGCATGTCACATGACCTTTCACTACCCTCTTTCTTCACCAGCCATCTCCTTCTTTCTGAGGTCAAGGTCATCTCCAGAGAGAGCTTCTCCATGATCTTATCTCTCTAGCACTTTCTAGAATTGGAATTAATTTTATTTGCCCATTTAAAAATCCTTCCTAGAATATAAAATCTGCAAACAGAAGTATGGCTCCTGCTTGAATCCTGAGCACCCCAGGGGTGTATAGGAGACAGGTACTGAATACTTCTGGGTGAGTAAACGGGTGACACGTGCAATCTTATATAACAAAGAGTGAATTCATGGAAGCCATGGCCTTTGGGGAGCTCATCCCCTTGCCAGTTTCCTTAGTGAATCTTCCTCAGTGCATCCTGGCCTGTTTGCCTCTCTTCCCCTCTCAGATGCATTGTGGGACGACGCATCCAGCCACCTTTCATGCAGCAGCCTCATCACTCGTCACCTGGGGCAAATGCTCCTTAGTAGTTTGATGTCCAGGACCGACCTTTAAGCTGAGAATGGGATGACTCATGTTTTGTAGGCATGGAGATGAAGCAAGCTCATGTCATTTGCCCAAGGTCTCAGGGCTAAGGAGTAAAGAGGCAGGACCCCAACCCAGGCAATCTGCTGCTGGGGCCCTGTTTCTCCCAGTGGCTATTAGCAACTTCTTGTGATGAGCACATGTGCACGTCCCTCCTCTGAACAGTACTGTTGTGACTTGGCATCTCACCTGGCAGCACTTCTCAAGCTCACCTGATTCCTCAGAATAACCCAGAGCATTGATGGAAAGATGCCAGGCCCCTTGTGGAGAGGATCTGTTTGGGAAGGACTGAAGCAGAGACTTGGGAAACTGGATTTTTAACAATTGCCATAGGCAATTCTAATAATCAGGTGTGGAATGTTCTTGCTTACAAGATAAAACCTCAACTATTCAACCTTTGATGTAGCAGCTCTGGCCTGCTGGCCTGGCCTTATCTGTTCATGACACCCCAAAGCTGACACTCCATTACCCCCAAGGTGGTTTGCTGCCTGTGGCTGGTCTTTTCCATGTGGGACCCCAGCCCCTTGTCTCTGCTCCCACTGGCCCAATCATTGGGATGCCTCAGTCTCTGCCTCCTTCCCAACCACATCTCGCTTCCCATCTAAACTGGGTTTAGACTTCTAGAACTCCAGAGCTGGAAGAGACTTAAGGACCTCATTGACCACTAACCTTTTCATTTGGCAAGTGAGGAAACAGTCTCAGAGAAAGCACTGGACTTACTTGAGGCCATCAAGTGCTATGGCAGAGCCAGGAGTATACAGAAATAGTCACTCTAATTTAGTTCAGTGAGTTCCTCAGCTTTCCCTTTTAAGCATGTCTAGAAAAATTCCATTCTTGGGTCCTGTAAGTGCAGAGCAGACAGTGGGCTTCTTAGATCATTCAATCAGCTCCCAGTGCTCACTCTTGGCTGGAAGGAGGTATTGAGCATACCTCCTGTTGCTCACAGACCATAGCAGAGATGGGATGGAGGGGTCAGGAACACGGCCATCAACCTTGCCATCATCATCGTCATGCAGCCATCTACACTAAGGGTACCTTACTGACTACTTTAGGTCAGTGTCATCACAGCCCCAGAAGGCAAGTGCTGTTCTCATCTTCATTTTGAGAATCCTGTCAGGGCCCAGTGTGGGGACCCCTGGGGCAGAGCATCCTCTGTGGTGGTGCAGCAGAGGGAACTTCTGGCAAGGAGCAGAAAGTTTCCTGTGAAGGCTGAGTGGTTGGGACATGAAGACAGGATTTGAAGCAGACAGGAAGGGTTCCCTGTAGTAAGAACAGCATGCCAGGCTCAGAAGACCTGGAGGCTGTTCAGCAAGGGCAAGAGAGCAGGGCTGGGTACCCTGGCTGGAGGGCAGGCTGGGTGCTGTGTGGATCCAAGGCACCTTAGTAATACCACCAGGGAGAGCTGGGAGTAGCTTTGAACTTGGAAATGGGAGTCTTACTTCTAAGACTTTGTAGCCATGGATTTCCAGGCCATGTTCAGGGTCAGCCTCCTGTTCCCACATTTCCCACTGAGAGCCAGCAGGAGTCTCTTGGAATGTGTGTGCATGTGTGTGCGCATGCCACAGGTCTTTGGAGTGAGGTATGAGGCTCGCGTGTGCAGGCACGTGTGTTCTGAGGGACATGCTGTATGCCCCACTGTGTGCCAGCGTGGGTAAGTCTCCACAGGGGAGAGTTGGAGTGTGGGTGGTGTGCGCTAGGCTGTGATGGGAGGCCGTCTTGTGCGCATGCGCCGCCCTCAGCTGGTGTTAAACACTCTTTGGATTGCTCACTAGGTAAACATTCAATAATGTAATTTGGAAACCCTGTCCCCAGGGCCCTGCTGTGTGGCCAGGCAGCTGGCGGGTGGTGGTGGGATTAAGATATTAGCGCATTAATGCCATATCAAAGCCCAGCACCCTCAGCCTCCGGAGTGTCTGCTGACAGCCCCCAAGCGCCCAGGGCTTCAGGACCCGCAGCCCTGGCCAAATGGCATCTCTCAGAATCACAAGGAGCCCTTGTGTACCGAGCCGGCTCCACAAGCTGCAAGGCCCCCAGACATGAGCTCATGCTGGCCAGTCCCTTTGGGAGGAGGTGGGTGGCCTGCCCTACCGCTAGGCCTTGTCCCCATCACAGAGGCCAGGCTGTGGGAGGAGTGGAAGCTAGTTTTAAGGTCTGAGCTTGTCTTTTGACCTGGCCAAAGTAGGCATTTGTGTGTTTATTGAATGACAAACGACTGACTCTCATCCCAGGAACTTTCTTGATATCTTTCAATAGTGTGAGTCAAGTTTTGTTCACCTTGATACTACCAGCACTGAGCAGTTCCTGGTGTAGAGTTGGTGATAGTTAGTGTGCATTGGATGGGGAGACTGCTGAAAGAGTCATGGAAACTGGCATGAGGGTCAGGGGACCCAAATTTGAGGCCTGAATTTTGCCTTTATTCTGCTGGGTGGCCCCGGTGAGAGGTCCTTTGCCTGCCTGGGAACATGGGCTTACCCATCAGCAGGCAGTGGCTTTGATTCCAGCCTTTGGCGCATCTGGCTATGCAGATGATACCTGGGTCTGACCCCTGTTCTAAGGGAACAGACCATCTGGAAGGTTTAGACTATTGGTGTGGTGTGGGCAAGGGTCCTTAGACCAGCAATGGCAGGGGCCATTGTAGAGATTTCTAGTGGTGAATGGCCAGGAGGAGAAGAGGGATTGGGCAGGCACATGACTGGATTGTCTGAGGCTGGGACTATGTCAGAGGGTTCAGCCAGCTCCTCCACTTTATAGCTGTACCAACTGAGGCCCAGAGAAGAGAAGGGAGGTAGCCTGAGTCCTCCAGAAGAGCAGTACCCAATCCAGGGGGAGGACCATGCCAGGCAGAGGTGGTGGTGACAACCTTGTCCTTTCTGCGCTTCTGCCCAGGGCTAGGCTCAGACAAAACCCTCTTCTCTCAACATCTCAGAAAGAAACAGTCCATAGCCCAGGCTGAAGCATTAGTTACCCAAGGATTCTGGATGCAGGCAGGGAAGTTCTCTGTCTCTGAGGGAGGGGAAGGAGAAGGGTGGCTGGGCTTTGTAGAAGAGGCTGGTGGCCTCCTTGGGGACATGTGAAGAGACCCTGGCTTTGGGGGCAATGCCAGACATGGTGATTGAGTCCCTAGCTCTTCTCCTGAAGAGGTGTCGGTTGTTGTGGGTCTGTCTGTAATGAGTCAAGGAACTGAGGGTTTATGTTGACTTGTGCGGGACATCATGGTTCCTGATCAGCAGGGAGCTGTGACAGAATTAAGAAAACTGTCCCCAAGATCATGTCTACTTTCTGGTCCACAGAGGAGTCGTGCTCAACAGCACATGAAGGACCTAATGGAAAGGCTCTCTCTGTAGAGACTTCATTCCTGAAATCCTGTCTTTTGAGAGTTGGGCTTTCTGGGAGCTTCCTAGCTTGAGGCTTGCCCGAAGTCACTGGCAGGCTAGCGAAGGAGGAATCCCCTTTTAGTTCTTTTATCTCATCCCAGCACAACTGCCTGTAGCTCAGCTCAGTTTACCTGATGCAGCAGCGCTTGGCTGGCTTCTCCTTCCATACGCACCATACCCATCCCACTCAGTCCAACCCCGACTCATAAAAGGAACCTAGTACAACCCAAACCAAGTCACTTCTGATACCATCTCACCTCATCACAGCTCAGCCTCAAGGTGGAGAAACCGCATGAGCAGACCTGAAGGTCTGAATACTTGTGCAGGGGAAGTGGGTACAGAATGCCATGAGCTGCCCTCGGCCTGGCTGGGATGGCACTGAGACAGAAAGCACCAAGATGGAGGGATGGGGAGAGTCCAGGAGGCTCTCAATGCTACATTAGCACGTGGGCTGGGGAGGCCGCTGAATCCTCCTGCCCTACCTGCTGTGTCCAGCTGATAGTGTGAGCTCCCTCCTTAGAGGGAGGATGGCCCTAGAGTTCTGTCCCAGAGACCTGGAGCAGTGGCAGAAGCTCTTTGCAGAGCTCAGGTGTCCCTTGAGGTAGACACTCTGAAGAAGCCCAGCTGCAGCTGCCTCCCCCACAGGCTGTCCCGGGGGAGGGAGGGGACCTTTGAGGTCTGCCTACACTTGGTGTCCCATGAAGGAGAATGACAGCTCTTTGTGTCTCTTGACTCAGGTCTCTAGTCACCACTGGTTTAGTGTGCCTAGCATCCTGTCACCCCTTGTTCTTGATGGTCCAAGATCTCCAGGTCGTGCAGGAGCCTCAATGCCAAGTAAAGCAAGGGCACACGGGGCCCAAGAAGCATTTCCATCCTCTGAGTTGAAGCCATCCCTCAACCATCAGTCCCTAGAGGGCCCAGGGAGCCCCTTGCCCTCTCCCCGAGCCCTCGTGGGGATGCCATGGGAACGGGTTAGCCCGGCTTGTGATGAATATGCGTGAGTGGGCTGTGGTCATGGCCCCTCCTCGAGTCCATTTGGGGCACCTCAGTGAGCTAATTGAGTGTGGCCATTGTCCCTGTGCTCCCAGCGCCTGGGCCCCTGTTTCCATGTTCAAGTGCATGGCCTTCGTTTAAAGTGGCCGAGTGGCGGGTGCTATTTTATTAAACAAAAGCCCCTTGAGAAGATGGACAGAGAACTCTGCAGGCCAGCCCATTGCCTGAGCCCATTCCTGTCCTGGGCCAGGGGGAGGGGACCGTGCAGACCACCTGATCGCAATTGAGGCCCAGGCGGCAGGGTGGACACAATGGATGCTCAAGAGGCCCGTTCAGACGCGGCATGAATAGCGGGGCCACTTTCCCTTCAGTCCCCCCATTAGAACTGGGTATAATTTCCCCCTGAGCAGGAGTGGCACGGGGTGGGCTCTCCATGATGAGATGGGGAAGGGATAAAGCCAGGGGTCCTTTGAAACACACCCATAAGGCCCTGCTCCTTGGCCCCACCTTCACTGTCAGGAAAATGTGCACTTGGCTTGATGCTGAGAGGCCTTTATAAAGTGTGGGAGAGCCTGGGGAGTCTGAGGTAGAGGCAGAGTTTAGGCAGAACTTGGGGAGTCTCGCTTTCACCCACAGTTCCCACTAAAGTGATGATCTCTGGTAAAAAAAAAAAAAAAAAACCAGAAAGAGACCAGCAGGACCCTTCCTGCTCTCCACAACGACGACCCACTTCAAATGCAAGGACTCCTGGATGGTTCCTGAGGCCAGCTCTGTGTCTTAGCAGTACAATGGCCCTCATAGAAGACAGAGAGAGGGCAGGAAGGGGCGCGCCTCCTTCGCTGCATCCTACCAAACTCAGCAACCTCACAGCCCATGGGGCACAGAGCATTCCTGTGTAATGCTGAGGCCGAGCTCAGAACGCTCTGGAGCACACACTCAGCTAAGAGCAGTCAGACCCATGCGCTGTCCTCGGCTGCAGTGGGTAGGAGCTTAGCCAGGTGGACTGAATTCAGGCCTCAGCTCTGAGGGCCCATGACAATGTAGTCGGGATGGACAAGTAAACAGGAGCCTGTGACCCTGGCCAGGACGCAGAGAGCACTTGACATGCTGGCTTTGTCATGGCAGCACTTTTATGGGGATTCTCTGCAAACCTGGCTGGAGACACGGGACCTGCAGAACAGGCCAGCAGGAGACCCACCTTCACACTGGCTTTGCTGGGTAGCATGGGCTTCCCTCTTTCCCTCCTCTCCCCTCCCCTCCCCTTTCCTTCTTTTCCCTTCCCCTGTGCATGTGTGTGGGTGTATGTGGATATCTATTCCTAGGTATGTGGGTTCATGCACACAGGGGGTGGGGATGCACGCGTGCTTAGAGGCCAGTGGACCACTGTGTCATTCTCGGGTACTCTGTCCGCCTCCTTTGAGACAGGCTATCTCACTAGTTAGCAAGCCCCAGGGCTCTTCCTGTTTCCATCTCCCCAGTGCTGGGATCACAGGTGCTTACCATTTTACCTGGCATTTTTCTTGGGATTCCAACACGGGACCTCATGCTTGAGCGATAAGAACTTCACAAATTGAGCTATCTTCCCAGCCCTGACTTTTTGTGTGTGCATGGTGTGTGCATGGGGGGCTTATATATGTGTTTAGGTACCCATGCATGTGTGTGCGTGTGCATGTGGAGGCTGGAGGTCAACACTGGGCACTCCAGGCACCAGGCACTCTCCACTTTTTTTTTTTTTTGAACCAAGCACCTTAACCACTGAGATATTGCTCCAGCCCACTTTTTTCTTTTCTTTTCTTTTCTTTTCTTTTCTTTTCTTTTCTTTTCTTTTCTTTTCTTTTTCTTTCTCTTCTCTTCTCTTCTTTTCTTTTTCTTTCTTTTTTTTGAGTCAGGATTTCTTGCTGAATGTAGAGCTCACAGATTCAGCTAGATTAGCTAGCCAGTCATTCTGAGAGTTCCACCTGTCTTTGCCTTCCCAGAGATGGATTACAGGTGCATGCCATGTAGGTTTAGGGGATCTGGACTCAGGCTCTCATGTGTTCTTGGCAAAGTCACACTCTTTCTGGGCCTGGAATATGCCTCTACCAGAGAGCAGGAAGTAAGGAGAGCTCAAGAGGCATGAGCTTCCTGTTCCTGGAAGGAATCAAACAGCACTATTTGCATAGTGATAGCTTGCTTATACCCTTTCTATCACACACCCACACCACCATGTGACTGTGAAACCCTCAAGGGAGGGACTCTGCCAAGCAAAGGACTTGACATCTTCTCATCTGAATCAGGGTCCGATCCCTTCTTCTGATATTTGAGTCAACTGTTCAATGATAGCTCATCTGAAGGACCATACATGAGTGACTGTCCTCACTGTACTGGGCCCCCTTGCATCCAGGAGGAGACCGCAGCTGCTCTGGACTGGCCTCCCCGGATCCTCTCCAGCATCCATACTCCCTGCTACTAGGGAATGGCAACCTCATCCCTGGCAGCCTAGAGAGAAATTGCAGAGTCCACTCCATCCAGTCCAGGGGTACAGGTCCTTTCATCCTGCATGAAGTTCCACTGTAAGTTTGGTGCCAAAGGACAGGTGTCTCTGCCATATTGCCCCGGCCTGTGACTGGAGCTGGCGATGCCCACAGGACCCAGTGATGCCCACAGGAAGAGACCTAGCCATGCCACAGGAAGAGAGACTCAAATCCACCAGCTGAGCAGGCGGGTTGCCTCGTCCGGTTTCTGGCTGCAGCTCTGCCTTTTCCATTTTCCCTGACTGCTCGTTTCTCCTCTGTGGTCCCCTCATTCTGCAGGTCTTTAATAACCCTTTCCTCCTCTCTTCATCCTCTGCTCCTCCTCTCCTTCTAACCTTCTTTGTGTTTGTCACTGTACTCCTTCCTCCTGGCCCTATTCCCCCTTTATCCTTCCTCTTTCTTTCTTCCTCTTCCTCTTCTCCTTGGAGTTATACAAAATTACTTTCTGTTACTTTCAGCTGAAATCCATGACTGGTCCATTTGGATATTTGCCAGTACTGAACTGAGATACTAATTCATACTAAGATGTGGATGGCTGATAGAGCCAGGAAGGCCTTTAGAGATTACTAACTACAACTTTCTTATTGTGAATAAAGTAACTAATAAATGAGAAATTGAGGTCTTAAGCAGTGAAATGATTAGCCACAGTTAGTATCAGGTCTGTACCCAAGGCTCCTACATCCTCCTGGAGACATTTCCCCAGACCTTCTTTCCATAAAGAAACAACTTTCATATCTTGCACTGGGACTTCCCTGTGGCTGGATTTCAGCTGTCAATGGATATTTCTGGCACATGAGTAGACCATTGGGAGGCCACCTCATATTGGGGCTTTGCCTTCTGGTCCCCAGCCACTGGGTAGTTGCTATAGTGGACCATCCAGAACTGAAGCATCTCCCTCTGCCCTCATTTCCCCCAGGGGGCACTCCTAGGGCTAATAAAGACTTTGATCCCCAATAATTCAGACATATTGCTGCTCCTGATTTCGTTTGTCAACTTCCCACAGCCTGGATTCTTGCTTCACTGTGCCACAGGATACCTGTGTGACCTGGGCCAAGCCACTTGCCCCCTCTGTACCTACCCTCATTTCCTTCCTATAAAGGCAGACGATGCTGGGTGTTTAGGGTCACTCTCTATCATGCCCTACATGCTTGGGGGCTCAAAATATGGAATGGAGCAATGATAAACCTTGGCAAAAAATAAAATCTAAGGTGTATGAGGTTGAGGGAGCTGCCCTGTAGCAGTCTCAAAGGAAAAGAGAGATGGAAGGAGGAGGGGAAGAGACAGCGCTCTGGAGTGAACAGCACGGTGGCATCACCTTGTAGAGCCGTCCCAGGCTGCGTGTGTGGCTCATGGCCTTTGGGGGCTGGAACATGACGGGTTATAGGCAGGCAGGTGTCAGCCGTACCTAAGAAAGAGCTCAGCCGTCAGTGCCACCCAGCTGTGGAAGAAACGCCCTCAGTAGTGAGGACCCCATGGACAGACGTATGTGCACAGGGATTGGTTTCCTGGGATGCTGAAGGACATTAGACAAGATGTCCCCACGTTCTTTGATCAGAACCAAGAATTTCCTTAGACGCTGAGAGTGGTTGTGTTTACACTGGAACAAACTGCCTGGAAATGGGGCAGATAAATGCCAGGGAAAAGGTTGCCCAACATGGCAGGCCAGGAGAATGTCCACGACGAAGCTATGGCCGACCACAGCCTTGGCGAGAGCCAATTCTTCCATCACACCCGTTGCTAGGAGGGAGGAATCCTGGGGGCTGCTCAACAGAAACTAGGCCACTGGGATTTATGGCAGTGTGGAAGGGTGGTTCTGGGCTGGCAGGATCCTGATCACCCACAGGTGGGGCCTGGCCAAGGGAGTCGGCGTGGGCTGAGCAGGGCTGTTGTCTGATCGTCAGCCAGCCTGTGATATGTTAATGAGCAAATACTATGTGCTGAGCACTGTGGTCTCCAGCATCTGGGACTATCATAGTGAACAAAGCTGGGCCTTGCTCGCAGACTCCAGTAGGTAACCCCTAAACACCAGTAATGGCTCACGTGGCATAGTGCTCTCCTGCCAAGCCCTGTCCACAGTCAGAGAGGGACAGGAGTGCTGCAGACATAGACTTTCTCGCTGGCTCAGGGGCTTAAGCCAACAAAGTTTTATTTTATTTCTGGCTCACAGCTTATATCAGATCATGCTATGTGGGTCAGCTTGGAACTTCATAGTCAGGGACCCAAGCTGGGGACAGGGGAGAAAGTCTATGTCTGCAGCACTCCTGTCCCTCTCTGATTGGAGCAGGAGCACAGATTCCTGAGACCTTAGAAACTGAAGACCTGGTGACAGATAGAAAGTGACAGATGGGATGTGATGGGATGGTGTTGAGAAGGAAGAGGAGAATGAGAATTATTACTGTGGGATGCCACAGGCATTAACTGAGCTATTATGATGCCTTCACAATAGGAAACTCGAGAGACATCTACCCGAGGAGAGTACTTGGCTTTCACAAGTAAAATGCACTGCAGGCTGCCTGCCTTTCAGCCACCCAGAGCAGGTGAAGCCAGAGGAGGACGACGGGCTTAGGAAAGCAGGTAGCTTTGACCTTGTGCAGGGACTCTGCTGCTACAGAAGGCCCTACCTGTGCAGGCTCCTGCCCCATGGGAGCTCTGGACTGACTTTGGATAGCTGCGGCTGACAATATGTCATTCTCCACAAGACACATGCTTGTTCACGCTGGCTCTACCAGAGTCCGCTTACCTTCTGTTCCACCAGCCTGTGCTTCCCTTCTGGAACTCACTCAGCATGGACTATCGGCTTCATTCCCGAGGCCTCTGGGCAATTTGCTATTCCAAATGGCCCTGCCATGAGGAACTTAATGTGTTTCATCCATTCAGTCATTCATTCACTTGTCCAAGTTCTGATCATCCATCTACAAGGATACCTGCTTAATAGGTGTGGAGTAGAGCCTTCAGTTGCCTACATACATACAGTTCAGTTCAAGAAAGAGCAAAAAGTAACCAGATAATTCTAGTAGAGGCTGAGAGGCTCCGAGTCAATGTCTCAGAATGCACCCTGTCCATACTGAGGATGGCCATGTGGTATGAGAGGCTTGTGCAATGTCAGTGACCATAGTCTAACCTGAGCCATGTGGAATATAGGGACAGAGCAGGGAGTTTTCCTACAAGTAGTGACTGCAGTGCTGTCATCAAGGATAGGCCATTAAGAGACATGTTTAGGAGAGCCCTGGGTGTTTTAGGAGGGGGTCCCCCACTGCTGGGGAGAGGATAAATGAGGAGGCGCGAGATGGTGCAGCTTGGGCCAGGATATGATATGGGAATGGGCTGAGAAATCTAGAAGAGATGACAGGTCAGAACTTCGGGCTGTGGGGACTGGACCCGGAGAGAAGACAAGAGGGCTGTGAGCGATGATCCAGGTTTGGGGTGCAGCACCTGGTAGGTAGCAATGGTGTCTTCAAGACAGGAGTACTGAAGAGGAACTACTTTCTAGGGATGGGGAATCAGGTTGAAATGTGTAGGGTCTCCCAGATTCCCCAGGGCCCACAAATACCTCTTAGGGCCTCAGTGTATCCAGGGGTGGAAAGAGGGTCAAGTTTCAAGGGCTGTGTTCTAAGGAGCTGGGATCTCAGGCTTTGCAGACAGTCAGATGCTCAGAGCTGCAGATCTGTTATTCTAAGGCCCCGTGACCAGCCCACACGAGCTTCTTCCATCCCAGAACCCTGGTGGTCCAACACACTGAGTCACTGCTTTCACCCTGGCCTGCACTGGCTCTTGTTAGCTTACGTGGCTAATGTGTGTGACTCAGCACTTGGCAGGTTCCCGAGCATAGCAGAGGCACTGGATATGTGCCACCTCAACCCCAAAGGTACCTACAGCCAGGCCTCTGAAGCCAGAAGACAGCAGGGGCCAGGGGGAGCTCTGCAGATAGCTGTTTGCAGCAATGTCTCCGGGACACCCAGAGGCCAGCTAGCATCTGTTCTGAGGCTGTTTCCTGGGAGGAGGTCGTCCTGGCTCATCCAGGCTGCCTTCTTACTCTGCATCTGGTGCTCGGACCATATTAATGATTTAAGGAACAATTATCATAAGGCTGGGGTTCTTTTTACAAACCCCAGTGTTCTATCCTGCAATGAATTCCAGATGCTGGGAGCTCTCGGTGAGGGAACCGGCTCCTCCAAGATGGCCTTCCCCTCCAGAATGACAGCAGGCCAGGGAAGAGGCAGCCATCTCCCCAGCACCCACCCCAGCCTTTACAAGTTACCTGACCCCTTTCCAGTTGGTTTAAAGCCTTTTACTTTTTCCGTGCAGATGTTCCTCGTGGTGAGCAATCTTTACAGTTTTAAAAAAGATTATATCAGTTTTCCATGATATTGGGTTTCTGTATTTCTTGGGTTCCCCCCATTTTTCATAGCAGCAGAAAGGCCAGTTCCTCCATCAGACATCACTAATGGAATGCAGAGGGGGAGTCGGGAGGACAAAGCCTGGGCTCTGGGGATCACAGAAGGAAAACAGACCTCCAACGCTCTCCTTCCAGGGGTGGCTCTTCTGGTCAGAGAGCTGCGAAAAGTGCTGGGCCATGCATTTTTTGATGATTATCAAAGGTGTTAAAATAGAGAGAGAGGCCCATGTTTGGCTTGAGGGCAGGAGAGGCTGCCACACAGTTTTGCAGGCTTCAGCTGTCTTGAATCAAAACTATCACTTTGATACTGGAAAATTATTATGAAAATGTTAGTTTTGGGCCTCACAGCACAAAGCAAAGACGACTTGGAAGGCCAGGGACTCTTCATTTACCATTTGTGTCAGGTCCAAAAATAACCTCTCACAACTGCTGGAATTCACCTTTATCCGGGCTTAGAGGTGGCTCCATCCTGCCCCGCAGGGCTCCACGAAGGGACTGGGGTGGCGAGAGGCCACCTCATCTTCAAGTTCAGCCAAGGCTGGAGAGTAAAGTCTTTCCTGGGGAGAGAGATTAGCTCTTGGCTTTAGAGGAGAATGCAGATTTATATAGGGAAAGATACGGGAAAGGGGACATGGGCTTTTCCTGTAGGCTTGCTCCCAAGCAGGAAGCGACCTCTTGTCCCTGCAGGCAGGGCTTATGATGGCCACACCACACCTAGAAGACTTGGTGAAAAAGATGAGGTTTGAGCTTTAGTCATCAAGGGAGGGAGAGACAGAGACAGAGACAGAGGTGGAAGGGGGCCTGGGACAAGGGAACGATCTTCAATCAATTGCCTGGGTGTTGGGATGTTGAGACCCCTGCAACCATGGGGGACAGTTGAGGGGGACTTTGCTCTATCAGACACAGAGGATGTAAATAGTTGCTACTTAGACCCTAATTCTTCATGATCTAAGTCCCTTCCTGAGCCCCCTTCCCAGAAAGGAGACAGAGAAGACATAGCCTTGCTCACCAGCCCAGATTCCCAGAGAAAGAGGAGACAGCCATGGCTGTAGGTTTCCCAAGCAAAAGTGCCTCCCGGAGGGAAGGCTTGCTGGGGTCTGGGAGCTCTGCGATCCAGAGGACAGGGCAGTGCTGGGGGAAGCGGGCCTTTGGGAGGGATGCGATCACCTCGTGCAAGCACAGCTTGGAGGAGTTTGAAGCAGCAGAACCCAGCAGCCCAGGGTGCCGAGGGGAGAATCATGGCTGTGGAAGGAGCCGGTCCAGGCTGCACCAACAGGGTTCTCGTCAGAGGAGCAAGGGATTGCCTGCCCTGTGGACACTCTGACTGGAAAAGATACTCTCTGGGGACATGGGGAGGGATGATGGTTCCACCATAACCTGAAGGCAGGAGTTGTGGTTAGAGTTCCAGCGTTTACTCCCGGGAGGCACTTTGTGGAGGGAAGAGCAGATACACTGTGAGGATGAGGCCCCCTCAGAGAGGGCTGGGGTGAGCAAGGGACAGTCATTGTCATCTCTGGCATCAGCACAGTGGTGGGTTGTCAGCTTGTTCCCAGATGTGCCGCTTTACCTTGTTTCACTTCACTCCCGGGCCTTCTGACCATTGGATGAATTTTGACACAAAAGTTTCACACCTGCTTTCCTTTGGTGTGATGTTATGGCTAAAGTCTCCCTCTTCCACCACGAAGGTTCATCTCCAAGGAGAGAGAGAAAGAGAAAAAGAGAGGGCATGGAGAATGGGCTCACCAGGACCTCTGGCCACTGTACACAAACTCCAGATACGTGCGCCACTTTGTGCATCTGGCTTTACGTGAGTACTGACTGGGGAATCGAACCCATAACAGCAGGCTTTGCAATCAAGCGCCTTCAACCACTAAGCCATCTCTCCAGCTCTGCATCTCCATCTTTGCAGCTGTCTGTTCCTGCAGGGCTGGATTCATTCATGCTTGGGAATGGTCTGATCTGATCTTGGGTTATCATGAAGGGTCACCTCTCATGTATTTATCACACTATATGGGTTTAGCCCACTTGCCCCCCTGACCTGGCTTTCCTTAACTGAACCAGGGAATCGAGTCCTTGTTCTCTTGCCTCTGTCCCCAAGACTGGAAGAACTAAGGTAGAGATGACTACATTGTAATGCTGGAGGCAGTCCAGAGCTGGGGAGGGGCTGGCTTATAGCTTGTACCCTGGCATTTATTAGCCTTGTGACTCTGGGCTGATCCCTTCATCTCTAGAGCATCAGGCGAGTGAGAATATTTCACCCATGGTCTCGATTCCCCATTGGAGCGATCATTCAGAGTGCTACCTATGGAGCTATAGTGGGTCCCTGTCATACAGTTCTAGGCCTTTCTGCTGCCTGCCCCATGAGACCCTGCCTGGTCTGATCTCATTCTGGTCAAGTGATCTCCCTCCTCTCTTCTCTCTGCCCATAAGGAGGAAACGAATGGACAGCTTCTCTGCCTCAGGGTCTGGACACATGTTCTTCTTTTGCATGGAATAGTCTGTCCCACACCCTCCCACTGATTTGTTCTGATGCAGGATTTAGGTCTCAGTTTAGATATCCTTTCTTTAGAGAGGTCTCCTTCGCTCTTGCCCCTCTGGATGTTTCCTGGCCTGCATACCCAGTACATCCTTTGAAAGCACCAACCCAGGGTGTAACTTGCACATTTATTTGTGTGGGGTTCATTTTGCTTATCTATCTCTGGATTATAAACTGTATGAAGTCAAGGGCCGTGATTTTTGTTATCATCAGATTCCTAGTACCTAGTCCAGTGCTTGACCTATAGCAAATGCTCAATAAGTGTTTGGCTGAATGAAAGGACTATCCAGTGTCTTGGGAGATCCTTATCCAAGTGTTCATGCTGCTTATAGGGAAGTCAAGGCTAACTGCCCAATTCCCATTGCCTGGGAGTATGGTTTGGGCATTAATAACTCCCCAGGGCCTGGGCTGGGAACTAGAGGAGGGGGAGGCTACTAGCAGTGGGCACTGGCCAAAGAAAGGGCTGTGCACTTACTCTATGAGCCCCCCCCCCCCGTACCCTCTTGTTGGATAGCCCAATAGGGTGGAAGAGACAGATAACCTGAAGCCTGCCGGCCTGCCTGCCACCTACAGGTGCAGCCCACATGAGCAGGTGAAAATGCAGAGTCGATGACAGCTCTCGGCCCGCGCACACCCCAGGGCATCTGGTTTGGATTTGGTCAGGGTTTTTACTAGTTGTTTTAGAGACACTTAAGCCTGTACATTACACCTTGAGCCCACCACATGGCTCCTACAGGGCCTCACTGAGCCACCCAGGGCCAGGGAAAGGGCACCCCACTGGTGTTCTTTGGAGAGAACAGGAGGTCCCTACTTAGGCTACACCAGGGACCAGGCAATGAGCAGTGACTGTGCCTTGGTGGTATACAGGCCACCCATAAAGGAAAGTGGAGAGGTGGCCAGAGTTGACTCTTGGGGGCCTCTCATTTTACCCCACCTCCCTCCCTCTCTCTCTCTCTCTCTCTCTCTCTCTCTCTCTCTCTCTCTCTCTCTCTCTGTACTGTCCTACACTTGCAAGTCTCTAAGAGCCAACGGGGCCCCGACACCTTGTGTGAGGCGGTGGATGCTCACCTGTATGAATCTCTAACTTGAGAGCGCTGAAAACCGAGCATTTCCAAACCCCAGCCTCTCGGGGTCTGCATTTGGTTGTTGTGTTCCATGGCCAGGGAGCTTGGGCTCTGCTTTGCATGTGATTGTTAGAGACACAGCTTAGGAGAGGCTCAGCGAGTGAGCATCCGGGGTCTGCAAGGCGGCGTGCCCATGATGGTCTTGCTCCTTCCCAGAATCTCTCCTCTCTGTGAATGTAGGTGGTCAGATGAGTCCTTGGGCCAGGCTTGATAAGTCTCATGTGAGCATCACTCTAGACCTCACACAGAATCCTTGCGAGTTGAGGATAAGAGACTCTCTGGACTTTCCCTAGGGACACAACTTAGGTGGCTTCTAGGAGTCCTTTTTATCCTTTCGCCGCAGGGGTGAGCCTACCCAGGCAGATGGGATTTCCTCCCAAGGCATAGCATGTGTCTGGTTTGATTTGAAGCAGACCCACCTCTGGGGAACAATGAGATGGGGTGAACATTCAGAGGACAGTAGGGGCCCTCCCAGTGCTCATGGCCAGAGCCCTTGGAAGGAAGAGTCCAACCTGCAAGTCAGAGCTATCACGTCAAAAACATACTAGGAACCAGCAGAGGATGGAGGTGGCCCCAGTCCAGATTGCATACCTTCAAAGGCCCCTTTCAGGTGAGGTAGTTTATAGTCAAATTCAGGATGACTTGGGATAATTGAAGGCAATTTCCCTCACTGCAGTATTCGAGGAAGCTGAAGGCACACAGAGGAGATGACTCATTGCAGGAGCTAATTGTAGAGGTGAGACAAGATGTCTGACTTCGCCCCAGATCCCTGTTAGGTTTTTAATTATTAGCAGCATAGTGAGTTCAGATCTGTGACCTTCTTGGCCTGGCCAATGGTCCTAAGTTATAATTCTTTACCACCTGAGGGGCCTTGGGCTCAAGGGGCTTCTGAGACTAGCTGAGCAAATCATTGTAAGCTGCCTGTGTGACAGACACGCTGATAACAAGACCACCTCCTGTGTGACAAGCTTTCCTGGCTCCCACTCTTCAAACTGGATACGATCAAAGTTTATTCTTATTTTCAGGGATTTTTTTGCTGACCACTAATAGTTTTGTGAAATTCAATAAATATTGGCAATGCCAGATGCCTATAAACATTTCTGACGACTTTCTTTCAACTTCTGTGATCTCTTTACAAACTGAATACCAAGCAGGAGGGAGGGATGGCCACACTGGAGTGAAGCTGACCTGAACTGTGAGTAGAATCTCCTGAGTCAGCTCAAGGCAGAAGGATGAGTCAGCAAGAATTACGTTGTCATGTCAAACACCTATTTAGTTTGGGGAGGTTGAGGGCTGTACATTAGCCCATGAGAAATCCCCTCCACCTGCCTGCATAAGTTAACCAGGTGACAAAATGGGCATTTCCTGTTGCTATTCCAAAAATGTCTCCCTGGACCTGGTCCCCACCCAGGGCAGGTGACACCAGCCTAGCACCTTCCCTGGCTGCTCCAGTTGAGGTGCCCTGATCCATGAGGAGTGTCTAATACTTGATTATTGGGGACCACTGGAGATCTGGGCTCTGCGCTGCTGAGTGGTCCCTGAGGGGAGGTTGGTATGGCAGTCTGGGGGGCCAGTAGTTTTCTGTAGGAAAACTTCCAGAAGCTTCTGCTTGGGGTCCAGACCTCACAAGGATCTCATTAAAGGCCTATTAGTCAACTAATTCCTGACATGACATTGGTTTGCATTAGACAAACATCTCTGACTTTTGAACCCTCTCTTGGGATCCGGGACTTGATTGTGTGACATCTATTGATACATAACTGAGGGCACAGCTGACAAGACACTGGTCTGTCTGAAGCGGGGTGTTCTGTGGCTGGCAGGTGTTTGGCTCCTGAAAACCCCCAGGGTGCTGTTTCTCTGTGTGTGATCACTCTTAACTGAATTGTTGATTGAGAACATGATTAACAATCCAAAGGGGCCCTTGGTGCTAGCTGTGTCACACCAGGAGGCCACCTATATCTGTGTCCTGAGCCACATACAGTAGGTGTTCAGTCAGAGAGGGAGGGAAAGGAAGGGCTTGTGACCAACAATGTCCCTGTCTTCCTTGAGGGCACGGGTCAGCACAGTGTGTATGCCCCCATGAGCAATGACGCCCTGGCCAAGCATGGGGCAGAGCAGCAGGGGACACGAGGGCTCGGGGAAGGGTGTCTATAGTGCTTTCAAAGACTCTCTGTGCTTAGGTCTATGTGAACGTTTGACAGCCCTGAGGACTCAGGCCATGCACTGCACACAGCCACCTGCACCTCCCGTGAACCAGAACCAGGACTCGGTCTGTGGGAGGTTAGGATCCAGACTGAATGGGGCCTCATATCTCCCTTCAGGGCTCAGCTCACCACCTGAGATCACTGCTGAGCCTGTAAGGGAATTGATCAGGGCTTAGTCAATCGCCAGGGTCAGGACACTTTTTCTGAAAGTGTCTGGAGGCAGGACCTAGTCCTTAACCACCTCGCTCCTCACAGCCTTTGACAGGGTGAGCTCTCAGGCCGTGTGTCTTAAATGGAGCCTGCTGATCACACACTTTGCAAGAGGGGCCCCTGACCAAAGAAAGATTTTCTGAGTATCTGGGGAGCTGTCATAGGTAGTGAGCTTCCCATTCCTGGAGGTGTGTAAACACAGCCTTCACAATCCCCACCAGGAGGAGGCGACAGGGGATTCCTGCCCTGGCAGGGGTGAGCCATAGCTCAGAGACAAAGAAAGCCTGCAGAGAGTTGGCCCCATGTCACAGCCAGGGACCAGTCCCCAACTTCCGATTATTCTCTGTGTCTTCAGCTCTCCCGGGTCAGGCCCATCCATCAGCAACACTGCCTGTCCCTGGCGCTCTGACAGGCTCTGGCCACCAGGATCTGCTGCTTGGTGAAAGCTCTTATTAAAATTAATCTCATTTTTACGACGGCCCCATCTATCTTGTGTCCAGTGGGAACTCCGGGTCACTGTATTTTTGTTTACTGTCAGGCTACTTCCTTCGGCCATAAATTGCTTTCCTTCCCAGTAGAGCTGGAGCCCTAGAGAACAAACCTAATGTTGGTTTTTATTTTCTTTTCAAAGTTCCTGGACCTCTGCTGTGTCTGCATCCGCTCACTTCTGCTCCTGTCTCTAGGTGACAACCAGCACACTCCAGCCCCAGCCCCTCCCCCCTCCCCCCACCCCCACCCACTGCCTTGCTAAGAGTCTGGTTTTTCTGCAAGTCTAAGAGATAGGTGCTGAGCATCTATCCTCAGCAGAGCCTTGTGCAAAGGGCTCTGAAGAGCACAGTCCCTCAGGAAAGATGCTCTTCTTACAGTGCTCTTTCTCCCGTGGCCTTCCAGGGAACTCCTACTCATCCTTCAAAACCGGGTCTCACTTGTGCCTGCTCGGGGAAGGCTTTCCCCATTCTCCTTGGGGACTGAGTTACTGAGTTGTTTGTTAAGCCCTCTGAGTTTGCACTTCGTACTGTCCTGTAATTATCTATTCTTTGCTGCAAGCAAATGGAAAGCATGTCTGTATTTGTTTCCTGAGGCTGCGATGACAAAACCCCATGGTCTGGGTGGTTTGAACAACTGAAGCAGATGTAGCCACGGGGCTGGAGATGGCAGCCTGAGCTTATAGTTCAGTGGAGCTAAACTCCCGTTGGGCCTTTCAGGGGAGAGTTCTGTCTGTGGGTTGTGTCTGTGTTGCTTCTTGGAGGGATACCAAGGACACTAGATTGCGGTCACACTACCCACTGTGCCCCTCGCAATGACTCTATCCAAGTAAGGCCATACCTCTAGGTACTTGGGGCTAGGATTTCCACTTATTTTTTGAGGCCACATTCAGCCTATAATAATCTCATTCCAGTCCCAGCTCTAGCACAGCCTGGCTCAGGAGATAATGCCAAGGTAATACTTTCTTAAATGTTTAAACCCGAAAAACACATGTAACAAATTCTAAAAGTCCCAGAGAGAGGGAGACAAATAGGTGCTCCATACACCCAGTGGAAAAGGGGCTAACTCGATCCGGGGGCTATGGGAAGGGCATTTCCATGGGCTTTGAGGAACAGCGAGATGATGGAACAGGAGTGAAGTCAGGGTACAAGGTGGGGACCTACCTGAGGAAGCTGCTGCAGAAGGAAGGCAGACTTCATTCTCTGGACACATGACTGAAGCGGCCGGGCCAGCATGGAAATGGAAACCCCTGGCATTCGGTTAGAGGCAGGGTCTCTCCACTGCTGTGCTTCTCTCGAGTTAACAAACAAGCTTGCTCCAGGGGACCTTACTTCCCACCTCTAAGCCTCCCTGCTGCTGTTCTGGGAGGTGTATCTGTGTTCTTCTGTGGGTCTGCAGAGTCACACTCATTTCTGCTTTACAAGGCCATTTTGCATTTTTCTTTAGTGGCTGGTCTCTCCAGGTGCATGACTACATAAAACAGGAGAGGCCACAGAGAGCTACAATCTGCCTACACCCCTCATATTCAACAATTCGTCCACTTTAATATATATAATACATATGGTGGTGCTGGGGAAAGACCTCTAGAGCCAGCTTCTCTCTGACGTTTTTTTAAAATTTATTTTAAGGCTGGAGAGATGGCTTTGCAATTAAAGGCACTTGCTTGCAAAGCCTGATGGCCTGGGTTTGATTCCCCTGTAAAGTCTGATGTGTGTGTGTGGGGGGGTGTCGGTTGCATGTGGAGGTCAAAGAACAACCTTAGGTGTCAGTCCTCACTTTCCACTATGCTCGGGGCAGGGTCTCTTGCCGATCACCTCTCCACTCACCTTGCAAGCTTAAGGGACTTCTCTTATCTCTGTCTTCCATGGAAGGGCTGGGATCTTAGATGCTCACGATTGCATCTAGCATTATATGGATTCTGGGGATCTAAAGTAGGTCATCAATGCTTCCAAAGCAAGCGCTGTTACTGCTGAACCAACTCTAGTCTGACTCTTTTTTTAAAAGCCTACATTCATAGGAACGGAGCAAGATGAAGCAAGCATTTATCAACTCCTCTCTCCTCGAGGAGAGTGTTTGAGCAAAAGTCAGGACTCCAGTGATGGGCCCATAGTAGGATCCTGGACATTGGAGACAGATATCTTGGCTGTGCCTCAGTCCCACCTGGGATACTCTGGGACTTGCTGGGGATTGAATGCAGTAAGAGCCACCAGCAATCAGAGTACCTGTCAAGACTACTACCTGGTAGAAGTGAGTGGGAGAGAAATATGGACAGGGTGGAGGTGATGTGATGATGGCCTTGACCGGAGACCTTCAGCATCATCAGTTGGCTGTGTGGTCAGCATTGTGATCACCTGGAAGGTGCTTCCTGGTGCAATGTCTCCTTGAGAAGCAGTGGCCGGCTCAGGGCAGAATCTTCTTGAACAGCACCTGGGAGCAGTTGGAGAGCATCTGGGAGAAAACCAGGGGCTTAAGACACAGCTCCTGAGCTCAGAGACTGGCACAGACACCCCTCTGTGTGCCTAGTCTTTGCATTAATTCAGCCTTGCTCATGTTTAAACACTTGCATTATATTTTCCTGTAACTGTCTGATTTCATCTTTCAATGTTTGCTGCAAATGGCCCAGACCTGAGGCTGGGGAAATCAGATGATTCTTTAGGGACAACTTGCCCCTTGGTGTGGCCTCCGTGAAGTTCATGCCCAGTTGCCTGAGGTCCCTGTCCTCAGTCTACCCTCTCTCTCCATCTTGGCCTTTTAGTCTTTGCAACCCGCTCACAGATCCCCACAGCAGCCCCCTGTCTAGGGAAGGAGGCTCCAGACCCCTCAACCTCTCCTCCCAATGAGATCCCCTGCCTTCAAGGCTTTAGAGAGATGGCCCTCCAAACCCCAGCGGAGAATTCAGCCTTTGTTGCCAAACCTCTTCTCTGCTCCTGCCATGAACATCTATGCTCCCCTCTAGCCAAACTGGATAGCGTGCATGGGAAAATAAGGGAAAGGCCATCTGCCCTAGAGCTGAAACCACAGCTTTCCTTTTTGAAAGCAAGTTCACATCTCTAGAAAGATTGTTTCCTGAATGACTTTCCTGCCCACTGCATCCACGGACATTCCCCTGCCTCCAGGCCTCCAGCCTCGGTCACCGGTCACCGTCGTCTCCCAGCCCTGCCAGGGAAGCCTTCATCCTCTCAGGGCTTCTCCATTTCCTCTGACCTTTAGCATTTTCCATCTTGTGTTGTTTTTCTTGTTTTGTTGGCTCCTTTACTGAGTTCTGCCATTCTTGAAACATGCAATTTGTCGTTCACTCACTTGTTCATTCATTCATTCCAGAGAATGCCTATAATAGTAGGTTTTTTTTTTCACACCATGATGCTAACAAGACAAGTAAGATAGGTCCTTGCCTCCATGGAGGTTAACTGTTCACTAAATAGCTTAGTTGAAAATCAGTGGTTCTTCACCTTTGGGGACCTTTGGCCCCTTGGAGATTTTAATGAATGTTTTCATCATTGAGGGCATGCTGTCAAAATACTCTCTCCCACTCGGGACCCTTCTAGACCCGTGGAAGCCATGGACACCTGGTTAGAGAGCTCCAGACCCAAGGGCAACAGTAACAAGCAGAGAGGCCTACAATGTCCCAGGACCCTGTGTTACCTACTGCCTTAGACCACCCCATCACCAGCCTGCCTGCTGCCAACTGTGTAGGTGAGAGATGGCTCCCCAGGGTTCTGCCTCTATCTGGTGGCTGGGCAGTTGAGTGCAGAGGAGGCTGTCAGGCAATTACCTTTCAGAGTAAGGGCTGATTCTGCTGCTTACTGAGTTACTCTACATTCTCCAAGGCAATGGTTTTATGTTTCTCTAAGAATCAGTTTCCTGTTTTTAGAGCTGTTTCTAGAACAGGATAGCTCCTGGATGTCGAGCCTTACTTACAATGGGAAGGTGATGATAGTTTGGAGTGGAATGGTATGGTCCCAGGTTTCTCACATGAAGACCTCTTGTCTGGACTTCTCTGACTCCATCTCTGTGACCATGAGCACCAGAAACTGCCAGAAAAACAACTCTGAATGGACTTCTGGGGCCAAGGCTACCGAAGGGAGGGCCCTAGAGTCCACAAGCTGCTACCACAGTTCTCACTTCGGCACAGCCATGGAAGCCCTAGTTTTTGGATACTGCCTTTTGGCTTGTGTTTGTATCAGAGAACCATCTAGAAGTCCTTTCCCAGCCACTTTTCCTTCTCTAGCTTTCTAACAGAAGATTTGTGGTATATGGGACAAAACGAAAGGAAAAACCATTAGGTCTTAAATGTAAAAAAACCACAGGACTTTTTTTTTTTAAAAAGTGTTTATTTTTCTGCAAAGTTTGTTTTTCTTCCAGTGGAAGCCAAGATGCTCTCTAATGCTGGGCTCTACTGGCCGCTGGGCCAGTGGAAAAGATTACTCTATATAGAAGAAGTCTGTCGATGGGAAGCTGCAGGCCTGAGTGGACTACAGTCTGATTGGTGGGAGAAGGTCATGGCTGAGAAGAAGGGACCAGGAGAGAGAGAAATAGGTGGCCCCCTTCACTGGAAAAGTGTTCCAGTTTTCAAGGCTAAAATATTGGCTACTATTTCCTGAGATCCGACCTATGCCAAGCGCTAAGGCAGGGGCTTATATTTATAGCACTTACGATAACCATTTAACAAATGAGAACACCGAGGCTAGAAACTGATAGTTCCAGAGTGACTGGCTTTGAATCTAGGTCCAATCTATTTCCCTTGCTTTTGCTCTGAAGTTTTATGTTCTTTAGTGCTTCTTGAGTAACCTTGGGTAAGTGACTTAATGCTCCTATGGCTCAGTTTCTTACCTGTAAAATGGGCACAGGAGCTTTGAGGATGCAATGAGAGGGTAGATATAGAGAAGGACTCACAAATTATCATGTAAGCTTTTACTGTGGGAACACTCCGGCTTGTGATTATCCACATGGTGTTGAGGGACAGAGGATGGAGAAGGAGCTGGTCCCTGCCTCAAAACAACCTTGTGCCAGGGAAGAATTGAATGGTGTCGCTGGCCTAAGGAATGGCAGCTTTTGGGGGAGAACAGACAGATCAACAAAAGAGAACTTGGCCAGTGCCTCCTGTCCCTAGTGTACTTCCCCTGGACCCTAGCCAGTGTTGCTTTCTTTTCCTTGGTTGGGGGGTGGGGGTGGCTGCTGGCCCTCCTGGCTCAGCCAATGGTACTGGGTCCCTTCAGCACCCAGTACCAACTCGGGAATTTGTTCCCATTTGAAGAGCTTCCCAACACCTACTATTTCCACCTAGGCCTGGGGTCTCTTCCGTGAGCTGAAATCTACATAGATCTTACTTCTGCTCCTCCTCATTTTCGGCTCACTGGAGACCTTAGTGCCTTACACCATATCTAGCACATGTGTGACAGCTTTGACTGAATTTCTGGGACACATTTTACCCTTAAGAGTGGGTGTGGCTTGTCACTCACAGCAAAGAACAGGTAGGAATTTTGTTCCTCCTGGCCTGGATATTGGAAGAAAGGAATAGGCTGGCCTCAGCTGTTGCAGCAAGTCTGGACATGAAAAAAGGTTCCCTGGAATTGACCAAACGAGGGTCAGAGGCCAGGCTCTGACATTCTCGTTGATGCTCTTGAGTGACTGGTTTGGTCTCAGGGTCCATAGCAGTCCAAAGACTAGCAGTGCCGTGGGAGTCTCAGAGAGATGCTTCACATAAAGCACTTAGCACACTGAGTCCAATAAAAGCCAGCTGTTGTCACCACCATTACCAGGGCCATGACAATGGCCATCAATGCCGGATAGGCTTGGTCGTAATAGTGGTCGAGTTTATCCCTTCAAGACTGATTGCCTCTAAATGTTCTAAGGGCTTTTGGAGCAGTGTACTTCTTTTTAAAAATATTTTATTTATTCATTTTCAAGCAGAGATACAGAGAGAAAGAGAGAGAGAGGGAGAGAGAGAGAGCACACTAGGGCCACCACCTTGTGGGTCTGGCTTATGTTGGTCCTGGGGAATTGAACCTGGAGCCTTAGGCACTGGAGGCAAGTGCCTTAACCACTGAGCAATCTCTCCAGCCCTGGAGCGGTGTACTTCTTACTTAAGGACAGGGGAATGTGTATTACAATGCAGTAGGAACATAATCATGTCACAGCTCCTGTGTGAGGTCCTCCTGCTAGAAGCTTTCTTAGACCTCATTGGCCATTCTCTCTCTGCCTTCTCCTTCCTCCTTCGCCCTCACAGCACATGGGAGCTGCCTGTTTAGTGTAGACTGCAGCACATCTGGCTTGCTCTCTGACTGCCTTCTCTCTGGCCAGTCTTGTCTGTTACAGTGGAATCTCAAGACCTCTACAGTAATGGCCGCCCATCACTGATGCCTCTCCAAAGGTACAGCTCAGGACTTTCAATTCAGGGGGGATTTAATAAGTACCTGATTATTTGACCTGACAAAAAGCATGTGGTGCTGAGTTTGTCACAGCAGAAATGCTGGGATCCCATCAAAATATAGGCAAGAAGCAGAAGTCACAGCAACAGCCACTGAATAGCCAAGAAATAGAAGAAAATGTCTAATCTGACTTACTAGAAATCAAAGCTATGGAACTTAAATTGAGGTCCCATTTTTTTCTTATTCATAAGCACTTACTTGTTGGCTAGTGAGAGGAGTCTGTAATGCTTTCTATGACAATTTGCAATATATAGCGAGAGTCAGCTAAGCCTAAAGCTTTGGACTGAGCAAGATCACCTCTGGAAAATTTTCTCAAAAAAATACTAAGAGATACAGGCAAGTATTTATATGAAAATATGGTCACCACCAGTATATTTGAAAGGTGACATTGAAAATGAGCCAAGTAGAGAATGGTGTAGCGCGGAGTCTGTGTTGCCAGAACAATGGTGTTCATTTGAAAAGATATTCGACTCCTCTCATCATGAAAAACGTGGACATTAAGATGCTAGTTTTGACTATAAAAAAATCGATAAAACCACCTAGGAAAACCCCCGTGCATACTAATGGGGCTGATCATCATCAGTGACAATTCAGCAAAAGCTGTCCGATTTTTAAAAGCTCTCATACATTTTCATATAACTATGGGAACTCTTGCAAGCCACCACGCTCAGCTAAGGACAATTTTGAAAAGGAGTGCATACATTGTAACAGCCAATCCCCTTCGGTGACTCTTAACAAGTGACTGAGCTCTCACCACAACCTCAAGTTAGGTTCTGTTACCACTGACCTATTCAGACACAAGAACGTAAGAAACAAAGAGATTAAATGACTTGTCAGGAACTGGCCTGGGGAGAACATTGCTAAGACGGGGTCTGAATTAAGGACCCTGATTCTGAGAATTCCTGTCATAGCGCTGCTGTCTCCTTACTCCGTGAAGGCCCGGTTGTCCCTGACACTGTTCACTGTGCCAGCCTCAAGCTGGCCTCCCTGATGCTGCTTCACTTGTGCCTCATCCTTCCTGTGCAGCTCCACCACACCACACCTCAGCACAGGCTGACATTTCTCACCTTGCCATCTGGCTTGCACTGATTTGGGGCTTCTCTTTAAAACCGCGTGGCAGCGTTGGGCACGTGTTCCTGAATGTCTACCAGCACAGGCAGGTTCTTGTAAGAGGACAGTCGCCGTCATCTGGAGCTCCTACTGCTTATGACGCTCTTCCCCACTTGACTTGCTTTCTGGCCTGGCTTCTGGGGCGGAGGGTATTTATGAACAGTGCTTCAGTGCCTTTTGCCACTTAGCGAATCTTGGAAACTGTGGTGTCTTCCGTCACAACATTGCTTCCTGGCAGTTGGCAGTTAGATCCAGGCCCACCTAGTGGTCCCTCCGCTGGTGTCACCTGGGCTTCCTCATGTGTCCTGTCAGCTGGCTGCTGGTTGAGGGTAATTAAGCAGCGATCCTCATCACCCAGCAGGCTAGCCTGGGCTTGCTCATATGGTGGTTGATGCAGGCCTCTCAGGACTCCCAAAAGCCACCAGAAGCCAGGTCTCCATTACAAGTGTGTTTCTGGAGACGAGCCTCCAAGCTACTTGAACTGATGGTCATTAGCCAAGGTAAGTCATGGGCAACACAGGGCTCAGGAGTTGAGAAAAAGATCCCTTTTCTTTTTAAGAAAATGGATTTTTAAAAAGATTTTTATTTATTTATGAGAGAGAGAAAGAGAAAGAGAGAGACTGGGTATGCCAGGGCCTCCAGCCACTGTAACTGAACTCCAGACACAAGCGCCCTCTTGTGTACCTGGCTTTCCATGGGCACTGGGGAATTGAACTCAGGTCCTTCTGCATTGCAGGCAAATGTCTTAACCGCTAAACCATCTCTTCAGCCTGGGATCCTATTTCTTGATGGGAGGATCTACAAAGTGACAGTGCAGAGATGCAAGCATGCAGAGATGCAGAGAGAATTTGTGGTGTGTTTTGCAATCTACCTGCAGGCAGGAGCCTTGCCTCCTCTATTGGTATAACTCTTGGCATTAGGCAGGGCCTGACCCATAGGAGATGAATGGCAGTCATCTGCTTAAAGAACTGGAAAGGAATGCGGATGACCTATCTGCTCTGGCTTTGACATCTCTCCCAAGCCTTCTGTGGCTCACCCTGCTTTTTCAAACTCTCTGGGTACTAAAAAGCAGCAGGAGGGTGGCACCTTTCAGAAGCCCAAGGACAAAGGCCCTGACTAGGGAGCACTTTAGGTTAAGGCACAGTCCCAGGCCACATTGTCCTGTGGGAGACACTATAGGAACTGTGGCCACATTCAAAATTGCCAGACACTGGAGCTGAAATGCTAATCCACTGGACTTGTTCCCCGTGATTTTGGAACTGTGATGAGAAGCTCTGGACACATCCAGAGACCATCTGAGCGGTCAGGGGGCAGAGCCCTCTTGCTAGCAGGCTGCCCCTGCCGTGTGGTCTTGCCCTTGCTGTCCGCGTATTCCATGCCCCTGGCACAGAGGCCAGCGGCACCTCAGAAGCACGGTGGCTCCAGGCTGGTGCTGTGGGGTGGCTTGGCTTCCTGCTCACAAGGCAGCCAACCTCCTGAGTGCTGGGCCAGGAACTGGAAGACACAGAGTCCCTCTCTCAGCCCAGCCATGAGCCCACTCTCTCTCCCTGAATGCCCCTCCTACCCTGGTATTCTTCTCAAGGACCCATTCTCTTTTGGGTTTGTTTTCTATCCCATGGCTTGTTCCTCACTTCTTTTGAGGCTGCTCAGATGTCATCTTCTCCAGGAGGCCTCTCCTGAGCACCCCTTTAAGACTGCAGTCCTCTCCCTCTCCCTGCTCTCCCCCCAGCACACCCCATTTCTCCTTTCTTCTATCATCGGTAGTCTAATGTACCATATGTGCTTCTAGGTAGTGTTTGTTGTCATCCCCTCCCCTTGATGCAAGTGCCCTTTGCCTGAGGACTGTATTTGATTCGCTATGGTATCAGTGCCTAGAACAGCCACTGGCACACCATGTTGACTGAATCAACGCCTGGAACCAACTTTCCCAGTGAACCCTGCACTCCCTTTACATGGACCTGCCCCTGGGCCTGCCCAAGGCTCAAGCAATGATACTTTACCCTAGCCATTTCCTGCTAGTGGTCACCATCATTCCCATCTTACAGGGGAAGAGACTGAGGCCCAGAAAAGGAAAGGGAGGGGCTTGTCTACATTCAAGAACATCTTGGGGCTGTGTTGAGGTCAGTGGGGTACCTGATCCCCTGTGGAGTCTCTGTTCCCACTTTTCGGTCAGGAACAGGAGGGCACAGAGGAGAGGCAGCCAGGCAGGCACTGTCCAGAAACAAAGGCTGACTCTGCCTGGTCTGCCTGACATCCCTTCCCTCCTCTGTGAAAACACTCCTTCTTAAAGGGGAAACAGCTCCTCTTCCCTGCCAGGACAGTTGTCACCAGCCAGAGTGTAGAGTTCCTTTTGGTCATGGTGTCTTTGAAGATACTTCACCTCTTAAACACAGTGATTGGCTTTGGATGGACATGGGACCCAATCCTTGCTTGAGTGGGGGGAATATGTGGGCACAAGGACGAGAGTCTAGTGTTACCCAAACTGGCACAAACCCAGGGAGGAGCTGTCTGGGCCAAATGTCGCTAGAGCTCCATTCTCCACACACAGCTGATTAGGGCAGGAAGTAAGAGAGCATAGGAAGAGGGAGTGGAAAAGCAGGTGCACAAGAGAGCTGGCTGTGTCTTCTGGCCCTGAGAGAAGCCCATGCTGGAGACACTCCTGGACTTCCTTTCTGCTTCTGCTGGTTTACTGGAGTTGCTATTCATTATAACCAAGAGTGCCATAAGCAATACCCAGGGGAACCTGTGAAGAAATCAGCCTATGAAGCTCAATCAATAAAACTGGCTACCTTTAAAAGAAATGGTGACAAAGAGAGCTTGGGAGACTGAGGCAGGAGGAGCATGAGCTTGAGACCGATCTGGAAGCCAGTCATTTCAAAAGAGAGACAGTGCACACCTTTAATCTCAGCACTTGGGAGGCAGAGGTAGGAGGATTGCCATGAGTTCGAGGCCAGCCTGAGACTACATAGTGAATTCCTGAGCAAGACCCTACCTTGAAAAACCAAAAATTAAAATAAAATATATAAATAAATAAAAAGACAGTGAGAGAATTCAGCAGGAGATTTCCACCCACAGGCTTTCCACCCAGATAAGAATGACATCCATTGAATCAAAAGGTGGCCCTGGGCTCATTTCGGAGTCAAGAAAGCCCGGGAGGAACTGGATGGGGGGGAGGATGGTCAGAGGCTTAGGCTTAGACAAATGGCTCCCCTCTCTGGAATCTTACTTGCTATATGCCTGTGAGGATCTGAGCATCCAATGAGGAGAGGCAGGCATGAAGGGAACTGAGGAGCAGTTCCCAGTGTCTGTGGTAATGACCTGAAGTCCTGGTTCTTGCTTTAAATCTCCCTGCCTCTGCCTCAGTGGACTGAGCACCTGTGGGGAGCACGTTGTGAACCCCGCTGGTCAGGTCTTCTTGAGCTATGGTGAAGGCAGTACAAGGGGCCTCCCAGCATTGGCTTTTCTGGAACAGGGTGGTCTGCTGCTGGATTTTAACTTCAGTACCTGTTATCTGAGAGGCCCTGGCTAGACTTCTTATCCTTCTAGAGGATTCAGTTCTGTCTCATATAAAGCAGAGCTGATTGTTGTAACTACTTCTTAGATCCATAAGGGCTTAATTGAGATCATGCCTAGGAGGCGACAGAACGTGCTAATGTATGCAGGTTCCTCTCATAATAACCTCTGACATTTACACAGCATTTTGCATTTTCTACAAGGGGTTTGTATACGCATAATTTACTTAATTCTAACCTTATCCATTTGAGAGAGAATTTCAAGTCCCATTCTATGTAGGAGGACACTGAGATGTGGAGACTCAAAGGGACCAGCCCATGTCACAGAGGTGGCGAGTGGTGGAGTCCAGAGCTGACCCCCAGGCCTACATCACTGCAGTGGGGCTCTCAGCAGCACTGGCTGTTCGGGATTTCTGTTTGAAGCAGATCCCACTTGAGGAAGGGAGGGTGTTACTGAGTCTTCAAGCTTTTAATAAAGACTTCAAGATCTAGTGCCCAGCCTGGTGCTGGGACTTGGGTGAGAAAGTGAAGGAAAAAGGGGGTCCTTAGAGGCGAACCTCATGAAGGAATATCCCTCTTCCTTCAGAGCTCAGAACAGCCTTTGCTGAACTCCTTTGCAAAGAAGGGAGTGGGAAGGAGCAATGCCTTCAGAGAACATACACACATATTATTTAAGGGTTCTTAGCAGAATCCCTACTTTTAAATTTTAAAAAAATCTAAAGAGCTTAAGGAATGTGCCCAGGATCATAGCTAGGGTGAAGTAGAGCTGGGAATGCAGCCAAGTCTGCTGACCGGTCAATTAGCACTCGCTCCTTTACTGTCTCTCTTTTGAAATGACTGGCTTCCAGATCGGTCTCAAGCTCATGCTCCTCCTGCCTCAGTCTCCCAAGTTCTCTTTGTCACATTTCTTTGAAAGGTAGCCAGGGACTCGCCTATCTCAGATGCCACACTGTGGTGGTTTGAATTAGGTGTCCCCCATAAACTCACTGAATGCTCAGTCCACAGTGGATGGCTATGTAGGAGGTGGAGCCTTGCTGGAGGAGGTGTGTTGTTGGGGGTGGGCTTAGGGGTGTTAGAGCCAGCTCTTCTTTGCTAGATTTCAGCTCCTTCTGCTGTTGTTTGCCACCTGCTGTGGCAAGGAGGTGATGTCCAGCCTCTGCTCATGGCATGCTGTCCCCTGCCATCATGGAGCTTCCACTGGAGACTATTAGCCAAAATAAACAATTTCCTTTCCAACAGCTGCTTTTGGTTGGGTGCTTTGTGCCAGCAATAATACACAGTTTTTCCTCGCTCTTCCTATCTGCCTGTGTACCTACTCTCACAGAAGAAGCATTTATTTATTTATTCATTCATTCATTTGTCTATTTATTTATTTATTTAGGGGGCTAGAGAAAGAGGCAAATAGAGAGAAGGCACGCCAGGGCTTCTAGTCATTGCAAACCAACTCCAGACGCACGTGCCATCTTGTGCATCTGGCTTTATGTGAGTACTGGGGAATCGAACCCTGACCCTAACTAGGGTTTTGCAGACAAGTGCCTTAACCGCTGAGCCATCTATTCATCTAAGAAGAGGCTTTTGATTGAAGAACAAGCTTGAAAGTACAAGGAGGTGTTGATTGTAGCATAGGGTTTGTGTTTTCAGGTGGGGAGGTGTAGACAGGTGGATCTCTTGGCATCACTGGCCAGCTAGTTAAGCCTAATTGGCAAGTTAAGCCCATGAAAGACCCTGAATGCCTGAAGAGTGTCCCTTGAGGTTGTCCTTTGGCCTCCACGTTCAGACATACACACATGCATCTGCACACACATGGACACAAATTCACACTGACACAAAACTCGTGATTAATGCATAATACTGTACCAATTTATGAGGTACAGTGTGACATTTCAGTCAGTAAGCAGTCAGTAAGCAGCATGCATTCATCAACTCAGAGTGATTAACATTTCCATCTCCTTATCATTGCTGGTTGTTGGATGCCTTTGAGTGCCTCTCTTCCAGTAATTCCTAAAATACATAATAGGTGATTAAGAACTATAGCCCCCCATGGTGCAGAACACGAGAATTTATTCCTTCTGCCCAAATGGATCTTAGTCCCTGTTATCCAGGCTCCCTTGGCCTCCCCTACCACACCCTTTACTACCTCTGGTCATCACCATTCACTCAGATCTGCTTTCTCTATTGTCCGCAGTGAGAGGGAGCATGTAGGTTTTATCTTTCCTGATACCCTGACACTTGTAGCAAAATGAGTGGAACTGGAGGACTCTCTGGGTGTCCCTTGGAAGGCTTTGTGTCTGTCATTCTTTTCTCCACAGGGCTGTCCAAAGGAAGTGTGGATACCCAGGAAGGTCTTGAATGTTTCTCCTTCCTGTCACCCACACCTGCACCAAGATATTGCAATTCTTGCCCTCTGTCTCTTCAATGCATGCAGAACTTGGCCAAACCCCACATTTCACCATTAGCTACCTCCTCCAAACCTCCACCTTCTCCTGTGGAAACTTTGGCTAAGAATTTAAGGGGTGACTGTCATGCCACTTTGTTCAAATCCTCCTCTGGCTCTCCATTCCCTGGAGTCAAAGTCGACACAGATTTCAGGGCTTCTTCCTGTCCTCTCTGCCCTGTCCCCTCCTCTCACTGACCTGTTATCTCTTTGCTGGTCCACACAAGAGTTAGGCATGCTCCCTAAGGATATTTTCCCACCTTGATCTTCTGGTCTTTTTAGACTTTTCTGGTAGGTTCCTGAGTAACTCATATAGAATTCCAGCCTCTCCCCTTCTCTTGCTAGTAGTCCCAGCTCCCATGCCCACCTGAAGCACCAAGCAGACCATTCCTTAATTTGCTTCTTGTCATTCTTCTCCTACTAAAAATGAGCCAGGCAGAGCTCAGTCCTGTGTCTTTTTAATTTGCTGTGGTCTTCCTGGGACAGAAGCCTGACTGGCTGGCACTTGGTAGAGGTTCAGTAAATGCTTACTGAGTGTGATGGTTAATTTTCATTGTCAGCCTGACTGAATTTAGAATCACCTAGTCAACACAACTCTGGGAATGTCTGTGTGGGTGTTTTCTAACTGGAGAAGGAATATGGGCAGCACCATCCCATGGGATGGGGTCCTGGACTGAATAGAATTTCTGCTTCTTGACTGTTGACACAAATGTGACCAGCTGCTTCGTACTCTGGCTGCTATAGCTAGAGATGTCCTTGCCATTGCACATGCTCAACATGATGGACCTCACCTTCAAACGGTGAGCCCAAACGAATCCTTCTTGTGGTAGTTTGAATGAATGTCCCCCATAGACTCAGGTGTTTTATTAAACCTTGTTACTTGGATCTTCAGACACCTGGCTTGAGAAGGTGTCACTGGGGTTGGATCCTGGGGTGCAGCCCTAAGGTGTTTTGGGGGGTAGATCTGAATTCCAGCCCAAAGGTATACAAAGAGGTCTGAGCTCTGGTGGATTTTTGTGCTTGCTGCTTTTTGGTGTTGGCTGGCTGGTGGTGGTTTCTCTCTCTGGGAGTCAGCTTCTTTCACCATTGATGAAACTTCCCCTTGGATCTGTAAGCTGAAATCAACCCCGTTCCTCCCATAAACTGTGTCTGTTTGGAAGTTCATCCGAGCATTGTGGAACTGACTACAACACTTCCCTAAGTGGCTTTTGTCAGGTATTTTGTCACTATAATTAGAAAATAACTAATACAACATCCTCTCTCCTGGACAGCCTGATTTCTGCACTCCCGCCTAAGTCTCTGACAGGTGCAGTGGTTTCCCATGGTGCCCTTTCTTCACAGTCCCCTCTGCACCTGCCCCGAGTCTCCCACACAGGCCCCATCCTGGTGGCCCTGGCTGTGTTCCTGCCCCCTGACCACAGGCCCCAGGTTTGCTGCCATCAGGAAGTGAGGCTTGTGTGACAGGAAGACAGGAGGTTCAAAGGGTCCATACGTTGTTCTAGATCAATGTGGAGCCTTTCGTGAAGGTCACAGAGATTTGTTTTCCTCACTGCAATGTTCCTGAGGACCTCAACTGACTCCTTTCTCCTTCGTTCACCCCCCTCTGTCTCTCTTATCTTTTTTCCTTCTCTCCCTCTCTTCCTAAGACTTTTTCTTTCACTTCTCAACACTCCTCCCTTAATAGTCTTTTAGCTTCTCTCTTTCTGCCTCTTGTTTTCTCTCATCCCTGGAGCCTTTGCTGAAGCTGGTTCATGCTTTTCTTCTGGCCTTTCTGTCTTCCCCTGTTGCTGGCCTTGCTCTAGAGTGTTTCCTCTGTCCCTTGGGTCACAATTTCTATCTCGGTGCCTTTCTCACCCTTGGGTCTGCTGCTGACTCCTGACCTCTGTGTGTGTGTCAGCTCCCCACAGGTTCCCGTGTGTCTGCAGCTTGAGCATCTCTGGGTAGAGCAGGAGGGAACTAGGCCAGGGCCCCTTCTCTCTCCCTGCACAGAGCTTCTTCACCCCTCAAAGCCCCCACGTTCTGCTTTGCTCCCCCCAGGAATATGCTAAGGCTGAGGAAACCCATTTATTCTTCCTGGTGCAAAGACTCTGCACTTCCCTTGTCCATGAACCCCGCAGCACCAGAGGGAGAGTCAGTGCCTTGCTGGGAAAGAGGTTCCACCTGAGCGGCTTCCAAGGAAAACACCCTCTTGACAGATGGAGCGCTGGGAGGGAACAGGCTCCACACGCCATAAATTGCCGGCCTGACCTTCTTCCTTGGGGCCCATGTTGAGTCCTCCTGCTGAACCAGGAGGGGTTTGCACAGCTGGACTCAGCTCTGAGAGGAAAGGCCTGTGAGTGAATGACTTTGAGGACAGCCACAACCAGGTGAGACCCCCCAGGAGAGGCTCAGGGTGGGCCATAAGCAGGATGCCAGGACTGGGCAGTCTGTGGTGGCCTGGCCCTGTTCTCACTCAAGGGAGCTTCTTGGCTCCATTCTAGGAAGAATGACATTGAAATCAAGAGAGGGGAAGTGACTGAAAGGTCCATAGAATTGGAGGATCAACCTGAAAACAATCAACAGACTCAAAATCCAATGCCTTCCCCTTCCACACCTCCTGTGCTGTCAGAGATTGTTGGAGGAGCAAGGTTTTAGTTTGGCCTGAATAGAGAGCACCACCGTTCATTTATGATGTCATTTGTTCATTGATAGATTCATCACCCAGTGTTTAATAGGTGTCTATACAGAGTGAAGCACTCAGGTCACCTGAGGGCCTCACACATTTTCTGTCTTCGAACAGCTCATAGTATTTGGTTTGACGTACACGGGGTAAAAAGTGGATAGATTTGCAGAAGGTGGCCCCAGTGGGACCTGGGAGAAGCTAAAGGAAAAGCTGGGGACCTCTTAAGTCCCTCTGCCAGAGGAAGGCTTCTTGGAGGAAGTGGTCTGTGAGCTGCACTTAGAGAAAATGTATTGCTCAAAGCTGGGACACAGTGGCCTGGAGGGCAGAGGCCCAAGAGCACCAAGTAAAAGCAGGTGGGGAGCCGGGGGGACATTAAAGCATGTGGAGGGCCTGGGTCCCTGGAGGCCCTGAGGAGAACCGTGTAAACTTAGTCTCAAGGACAAGGGTGTCATGAGAGGGTGTGACGGTTTGTATTTGAGGTCTGGATTGTGTAGAAGGGCTAGCAGGGTGTTGGCGAGGAACATGCCACACAGTGCCGCGATTCAGCTGGTCTGGAACTCTGCCTTGGTCACAGAGCAGCAGTGGGACATGACAGCTTCTCTGGCTTCGGCCTCTGCTTGAAATGCATCCCACTCCTTCCTGGGAGCCCTCCGTGAGGTCATGTGGAGACTGACAATGGCTGTTAATGTCTTTGGGTATGAACTTGGTGGCCGTCCATTGCTTGCATCCTCATCTCTGAAAGCACTAGCCAAGGGCATCCTAGTCACAGCTGGGTCTCCAGATGTGTCACTGGCCTAAGGAGGGGAGCGGCCTGCACAAGTGCTCACTTAGTTGTGTCCACTGTCCCCTGCCCTGACTTCACAGCTCCACTTAGCCCAGAGGCTCTAGCAGACTCCTGTGCAGTGCTGAGGTGGGTCTGTTTAGTAGTGTCCTCCTTCGATAAGTTGTTCCCACATAGTCAGTCCTTCCAGCTCCAGGAATACATACACCCTGCTCTGGTCCCTGCCCAGCCTGGGTGTGAGTGTAACCCTGCCCTTCCCAGCTCTCCAGAGCCAGGCTGTCTCAACTAGGTGTCAACTCCTCTCTTCTTTCTCCTCAAGGAGCTTCTTGCCACTCCTGACCATGTGGTTTTGAAAACTAGGAACATTTGGTAGCCAAATGTTTTTTCTACCATATGCACACATGTTCCCTTGGGCAATGACAATAGAGAAAGTCTCTGCTGGAGTGAGGGGAGGGTAAGAGAAGAGACAAGGATGGGAGAAGCGAAGCATTCTTATCTTAATCACAGTGGTCATCATTGTCTCTCCATCTTCAGCAGCAGCATCGGCAGCTTTCCGGTCACCAGTCACATCAGCATGCTAGGAGCAGCAAGACAGGGACAGGTGTAAGGGATGCTGCTGACTCAGTTTCCCCCTCTGAAGCCCCTGTGGGCTGGCACTGTCACTCTACAGCCTCCAGCACTGTAAGATCACTGATACCTTGAAGCATCCCCTAGGGAGACATTAGGGTCCTGCAGGCTGGATGGCTCCAGTGACAGAAATGATCTCAGAGCGCTAGAGACTGGACATCTAAGGTGAATGTCTTCAAGGTGCTCGTGGGTTTGGTTTCTTCCAGAAGTTTGCCACCTCCCTCTATGTCCCCTTAGGGCCACCTCTCTGTACTTTCTGCCTCTTAATCTCCTATTCTTTGAAGACATTAATCCTACTGGGTTAGTACCCAGACTAACGACTGTACTTGATCCCAATCACTTTCTTAAAGACCCCGTGACTAAATACTGTCCCATTCTGAGGGGCTGGGAAATAGGACTTTGTTGTAGCTTGAACCTGAAATGTCCCCTACAGGCCTATGTGTTTGAACATGCATTCCCCAGGTTGTTTCTGTCAAGTATTTTGGCCACAGTGAAGCAAAAGCAGTGGATAGAGGCTTTAACATATAAATCTGGGGGACACTTGGACTTGTAGCGGGGAGCTTGCCTCTAATAGGGCAGGTAGAACAGGAAGTAGAAATACAAACAATTCAACCATGATAACACTATGAACAAACTTAGAGAGGCTGAGAGAGAGTCTGGGAAAGACCAGAGAGGGGCCTTTGGACAGGGGCGGCCATGTATGAATGAGTCTCTATATAGGCCTATCTTGACAACCATATGGGCAAAGGCCAAATCTTCCCCATTTCTTCAGGGCCCCCACATGGCTTCCTCAAGTGGAGCTCCAAGAATGCATTGCTGGAGAACAGAGAAATGGATACATCTGAGCGGGGCTCCCTGAGGTTGAGGAGGCCAAGCTCTTGTGCAGAAGGTGAGAGGCAAGTACATGGGTGGTCAGGAGTGGTGGATGGCCTGTCAGGAACTCAGAGCCTCAGTTCACTGGGAGAGGGGGTGGGAGGTGGGAGAAAGGATGGAGGCTCTGAGGTCCAAGTACTATTCCTGAGTTGTTGTGTGACCTTGGACAGAATATTATCCTTTCTGAGCTACTTCCCTATTTGTCAAACAGGGAGCGAAGTGGGGAGCTTCCTCAAAGAGCTGCTGCGGGGATTCATGCAAAATGCTCAGCATAACGTCTGGCACATAAGGAGTTGTCAATCAATGCCAGCTCATGTCACAATTTGTGTCTTGTATTCCTTCTAGAACACTCTCACAGAGTTGCCATGGGGATTAAATGATGGCACATGGAAACTGGTTATCATATTGCCTCGCTCATAGAAAGTGCACACTCTATGCCAGCTAATGCCATCATAACTATTGTGCCCCTTCTGAAAAATACACAGTGATTGCCAATCAGGGCTGCTCAGGGCTCCACCTTGCCTTACCACACGCCCTCCTCAATCACTAAGACCTATCCAATCTGTCTGCAGCAAATGCTCTGAGCTGGTCATGCCCTGCACCCTTGCCACCTCCCTCCTGAACATTCCACCAGCTGTTCTCTGAATTGCCCAGCTTCTCACCCCCCATCTCCAAACTGGCTTCCAGAAACCAGCACTGAGAGTCTAACCACAGAACTCTCTGTTCAGAATCCGCCAGTGCTCAATACCAGCCTCCCAGATTCTGGCCTTAAGTACCAACCCCATCTCCTTCCATTATGGTCAGCAGGTACCTCCTCCCCCATTCTGGACCTTCTCAGGCTGTCCCCGTGCCTCCACTATTCCCTCTTCTCAGCCCTGACCTCTCTCTCTCTCCGATGCTCAGACCAAGTGCAAGGACCAGGGAGTGATGCTTTCCCACTGCAGCCTGAGTCAGCCAAGCCCTGTGGGCTTCTGTAAAGCCAGGCTCCCCAGGACACTCCCCTGTAGCTGCCCTGCCCACCAGAGTTCCTCGGCACAGCCTTGCCCTGCTCCTGCCCTTGTCCCTGGCACTTGTATCCACCTGGCCTAGACACATCTCAGGGCCTGCTGGGAGTGACTGCATGGATTTTTAATGAAGACTTTGTCTCAGTTTTCTAGTCAAGGAGTTAGCGGGGAAGATTCCATCCTGGTAGCGGCTCACCTAAACTCCCTTCAACTTCTGCAACTCTAAGATTCTCTGACTGAGTCTTGAGCTGGATTCCACAGGCCGAGCAGGGAAGAAGGGCAGCCTGGACCCCAAGGTTTCTACTTGGCTGGGCAGACTATTGGATGCTGCCCTTCATAGCTGGTGGCAGTGGAGGTGCCTAGGACCATGGAAGCCAGAGAAAGGCACTTTCACACCATGTCCCTGAGGATGCCTGCAAGGGCCCAGGTTGTTGTACCTTGCACAGCGGTGGCAATTGTGTGATCACTGTGTGACCCAGTGTGCTGGCCCAGAACTGTGGTTTGAGGGACTGGATTTTAAATGTAATTTAACAACCACAAGTGGTGAGCACCGGCGTATCAGGCAGTGTGGATTTTGCACACTTCTGTCACCGTGGAAAGTTCTGTTGACCAGAGCAGCTCAGTGACACCGATGCTCCATCTTTTCGTTTCCTCACCTTGAGGTCCCACAGAGAGAAGGGGAATCAATGCTGGGCAGGCCAGCTTGCTGGGTGACTTCTGAGAAATCTTCCCACTTCTTTGGACACTCAATCAATAAAATGAAACAACAGACATCTTGTTCTCAAGACTGTGGGTCTAGGACTTGCAGATCTCTCTTGTCCCCGTGAAGGAGAGAAAAGGAAATCTTGACTTTCTGTCCCCTTGTCCCTCTTTCCCTCCTGTGACTCCAACCTTCCAGCACCCAGAGCCCAGCTCCCAGCGACCCAGAGAACTTTTGTGTTTACCGCTTAGCACTTGCTGTACGGGTCTCTGACCTTCTTTAGAAACTTTTTCTTTACGAGTTTATTTTGGCTTGTGCTGAGCATTCATAAAATTCCTAGGAACTGGAGGTTTAAACGTCGGCCTTGTAAAAGGAGGAGGTGGGAGGAGGTGGGAACAGGCCGAGGGGCGAGGCCAGCAGCCAGGCCTGGGAAGCTGCAGGAAGAGGTGAAGTTTCCATTCTGCACTCAGGGCCTCTCCACTGCCTGTGAGTCCTGGGTTTTCTGGATCACGAAAGGGGAGAAGAGATGGAGGAAAGAGGGGGTGTGGGGGAACCTGTGGAGTTGCAGGCATGGGAGGGCTGGGATTTTCCCACCGCACCAGCAGAGCCATAGTTACTGATAAGCAGTCCTGCTGGCTTGTCTCGGGTTTTTCTTGTCATTCATCTCCTCCCTGGCCAGGCGACTCCTCAGCAGGTTGGAGCACAGTGAACCTCCTGAGCTCCGGGCATATGAAACAAATTAGGACTGCGTTACAGCCACCCAGAGGCGGGTGATGGATGGGGCCTGTGCTCACGGCAAAGCTAATTGGCAACACACAGAGACATCCAAGAAAGTATATTATTTTGCCAGACTTTTGAGTCACTGGCCTTCTTCTTCTTCTTTTATTGTAGAACATTATACAGTCAGAGATAAAAAGCACAGTGAAAGTTTTAGATCTAATAAAAGCTTTTGACTGCAGAGTAAAAATAACATACACAGAGAAGTTTGATTTGGATTCAGGTTTTATTAATGTTCTTTCATTGCAAAATGTTTCCAATTAAAAAACAATTCAGAGAGCGCCACATTAATAAACAGCTTGTCTTTCTGAAGGGCCAGAGATTTTGAAATGCTTTGATAGACACACACACACACTGTGGTACCAGGAGGTAGTTCCAATAGCATAGGAAATATTCCAAACGGCACCCAGACCCCTAGTAGAGGAGAAAACCTTATGACTGAGTTTGTAGAAGAAGCACCTGAAGTGTCACTTCAATGTCACCTGACCCAATGACCTCAAATCATTTCCAAACTGGCCCAGATGTGACCAGTAGGGATCAGCTGATAGTCTAAGCCTCAGTTCCCAATTTTTAAAATAAAGTTGTTGGATGACCTTTGAAGATCTCAGAAATTGTTGAGGAAATTAATAAGGATACTTACTGCTTGTCTTCCAATATTTTTTAATCTTTGCTTTAGGGAATATTAACTGAGTCTAATACTTATCAGTGATGAGACGAGCTCAAACCATGGTCAGAACCTGTCAAGCCAGGAGCCTCTACTTGGGCCTTGTCTTTTTTTTTTTTTTTTTTTTTTTTGGATGAACCAATCCGTTTCTTTGGGTTACTTACAGAGCAGGGTGAGAGGTTACAAGAGCAATAGATAACTCAAATGGAGCTGCGCCCCATCCTAGATCATGACCTCATAACCGCTCAACTCAAAGGCAACTGTATCACCTAACTTTTGTAAAAAGTAGCTTGTTGTGTGACCCCAATGCGACATTTGCAAAATAACCAGACAGCATCCTATGGGGTAGGAGTTGATAGTATTCATGACCAGAGGCTGTCAAAGGACCTTCATGGTTGCAAAGTGATGGTCAATGAATCAGTTCCTCTTAATCCCAACCAGCTGTTTTTAAAATAATGGGTCATTTTAACTCAAGTACTTTCTTAACTGTATCCAACTGTTTTCTGCCCCTACGAGTGGAGTGTTGAACTGCAGGGAGGAAAGAGAGTTTAAGGATGAAATGCTGTTTTAGCCGGGCTAAGCTATGAAGCCAGGAGTCTGGGCAGGGTGGGTCAGCTTGGAGGAAGTAGTTATCTCTACCTGGGAGACCTAGCACGTAGTGGTTGGTCTTTGGGACCATCAACCTGAGGATAGTCCCCTCTTCTCCAGGCTTTGTTCCCCAGGGCACCAGGCAAGTGGCTGGGTGCTCATTTGGGTTGTGTTCACTGTGGAAGCTGAATGTACCCTGTCAGCATCCTCACCACAGCTGATCCCAACCCTGCCATGTGCATCTCCCCAGGGTAAAGAGCAAAGAGGCCAAGCAGTCAGGACAGACACATAGGGTCAGGTTTTCAGAGCTCCCCTGGGCCCCACGCACAACCCGCTCAGTGTCAGCTCATAAGCCATTTATAGGGGGGCTGATTTCTCCAAAGGAAGAGCATGAACATATCTTTTCTCTGCATTGACTCCTGATTCTCTTCTAACCAGTCCTCCCATATAGCTGTGATGCCCATACAGACTTTGGGGTTCACAGAAAGTATGGAATTACCAGTGTTGTCTTTGGGTACCGGTATGGTTTCCCAAGGAGAACAGAGTCTTCTCATCTCTGCCCAACTGCAGGCCATCCCATCCCCTGGTCTCCACTACACACGCCCCCAGAACCTTGGCTGGATGTGACTGGAGGTGACCATAGCCTATGGCTCTCTCCTTTCCATCTTCCCAGGGCCTGGATGGCCTTTGAGTAAACAGATAGCCTGGCGAGGTGTGTGATCAATTAGTTTTGCTGAAAATACAATCATTTTGTTATTCCAAGCTGATGAGGAGGCCTCTTCGTCTGCTCTCCCAGCCTCCACATGCCAATCAGCCCGTGTCACCGATATAATTTTCCACATAAACACAACCTTTGTGCAACATCTACTCTTGTAAATATATGTAATTCCCAAACCAAATAACGTGCTTGGAGGGGAAATGGATATTATGCATGCGAAAAGAAAAGCTGGTGATTTTTACACTTTCCAGGCAAAAAAAAGATCACCCCTAATTATAAATGGAGAGGGGGTGGTGGCTGAGGGGAGGCAGGGGAGGCTGGGGGAGGCCAGCTTCCAGGCACATTTTTTCCTCCCTCTGCACATGTGCACATGTGTGAGCACAGACCACCAGGAACTGACTAACCAGGGATTTGTCCTGTTTAGGCAACAAGGAGAACGTGGTTGTTGTTGTTGATATCTGAAAGGAAACAGAGTTACTTAATTATAAGGTTTGGTCTCTCTTGCCAGGAGAGACCCCTCTGAACCTTAAACCATCCACATCCTGTTGCAGCCTCCCCCCCCCCCACGATCCTGCTCTGAACAGCCTCGGTGGGCTGCGGACTTCGAGCGCTCCGAAACGCATTGGTGTGTTCCTCTCAATGTTCTGCTCATTTCCGTGGATGCCTAAATTAGACCTTGAAAGCAGCGGAAGTTGCCGGGCAGCCAGGGAGTGAGAACACCACAGAACCCACTGTGTAATCCCAGCCAGGGCCAAGGAAATGAAGTCTGAGATGCCCCCGCCTCCCTCTGCCCCTGTCCAGTGCAGAAGCAAGAGTCCCAGTCAGCATGACCAGAGCCTCAGGCCATCTGGAGAGAGAAGGACTCCCAGCCAGTAGGAGGATGCCACAGGATGGCTGAGTAACCCCCATGAAGGCCCAATGGAGTCTTGGACTCCAGAGCTAAACTTACCCTAAGCCAAGCAGCTAGCCAGCCTCTGGCGTTACCTCTGTGCACCTGGAAGATGCCAGGGTCACTGAAGATGTCATTGAAGCAAAGATGATTTGTGGCTTTTACAGAGATGCCCTATTAGCAGGTGAGTAACGACATCTGGGCCTCAAGTAAGCCTGAGTTTTGCAGAATACTGTAGGTGTGTAATACAGAGGGGGAGAGAAAGCAAGCAAGCCGGGGCATAAGCAGTGACCTGGAGTCTCCAGGCTCCCTCCTAGTTGCTGTCCCCAGGCCTGGGGAAGGTGTGTGTGGCCCTATAATGTGTCTGGTACAAAAGGCTCTTCTTTGTGACCTTCTCCCCTGCTCCAACAAAACCCAGCGAAGGACCTTCCTCCCCAGCGTCCCTTGGTCCCAGGCTCCTGAAGTCCATCTGAAACTCATTAGCTGCCTGAAACAATTGTCATGGGAGCCCTGATGGGAAACAAGAAAGGGAGAGAGCGACTTGTAAAGGACAGAGATGGGGATGCCAAGGCTGGCAGATGTTTGGAAACCTGGCTGCGGAGGGGCTGGGTCCTGCAGCCTGACCCCTCCCCTGACCCCCAGTTTGGCCCCTCCTCCCCACCGCTTGGTCCTTAGCAGCTCTAAGAGTCCCAGGGATGGGCTAGCTCCCTTTGGGTCTCTGCTGCTGCAGAGATCTTGGCCTGGGGATCCTGTGGGGACCCCTCAACTCTGTTGCTACAACTTAATTCCTGTTCTTTGTATGTTGACAAATCCTGAGATACGAGAAATGCCCATAATGTTTAAATCACAGAACTAAGAATTTGAGCATTAATAGAGGTGCCAAAATATGAGTTGTGGGATAAAAAAAACTGTATTGCAGAGTCTGTGAAACCCTAGAATGTTGGAATCAAGCTGTTATAATTTTTTTTTTTTTTTTGGTTTTTCACTCTATAGTCTCAGGGTGGCCTTGAATTCATGGCAATCCTCCTACCTCTGCATCCCGAGTGCTGGGATTAAAGGCATGAGCCGCCACACCCGGCTAAACTGTTATAATTCTTAAAAAATTAAGTTATAGAATCACATAAGCACTTTTAAATCTTAGCGGAAAACAGCTATCAAATTTTAGGATTGTGAAATCAGAATCCTGATTTTTGTGGAGCATTAGAAACATGGAGAATAAATTTATAGAAGCATAGAACCATGGTCTCTTCGAGTAAAAGAACTTGATTATGGTGCAGTGTCAGAATAGTAAACTAAAGAAACACTGAATGATGGAGTCTTAGAATCACAGAATATTAGCCTTGTGGAATGGCCGAATGGGAGAGCCCTCGAGTCTACAGTGAGTGGATTATGGGCACTTAGAATCACAGAACATTAGCATCAGAGCATCTGCTTTGGTAGAAAAGCATAAATGTATGAATTACAGAATTCTGGATTTCAGATATAGCCTTGAGGAATTTCAGGGACAAAAAGGGATTTGGAAGTCATTCAGCTCTACTCCTGGCCTCATCCTATTTAGGTACTCTCTCTCTCTCTCTCTCTCTCTCTCTCTCTCTCTCTCTCTCTCTCTCACACACACACACACACACACGTAGCTTTGAAGACTTGACACTCACATCTAGATGACATTCTTATGTCCTCTGGGCTGCCATCCTCCTCTGCCCTGTTTCCTGCATTTTAAAACAGCTTACTTTCTTTTTGCATATCTTCCAGTGTCTTCATTCACCAGGACTCTGCCTTGTAGAACAAGACTTTCATGAGTAACATAACATACTAGAGAAATGAAGCTTGGCCTCCTTTGGGACATGGGAGCGGTCGAAGAAGGGACAAGTATGCCCTGCGTCCCAGAAATGACAGCAAACAGGTCCTCGTAGGAAGCCATGATGTCCATCCTTTCTTAGGAGGAGGTGGGAGCCACAGCGGTGGCTTTCAGAACAGCCTAGCCTTTCTAGGTGAGAGAGGAGACTTGAAACTATAAACCATTTCATGCTTATTTCTTTTATGACCCTCGTGGGCTGGGGCTTACACAAATCAGACAGCATGTGGATTAGATAATTTGCTGGGAAAGAGCAGCCTCTGATGGTTATCAGCTTTGTTTGGGGGACGATTAAAGCCGGCTTGTTGAGGATAGTTCACATGGGTTGATAATGTTAGCCGTGTCCTAGTGGGCATCGGGGCACTCATAGAGCTGTGGTGGCTCCTCACCCAGCCATAAATCCCTGCAGGGGACAGCCCAGGGGAAGAAGTGGTCAGATATCAACAGGAGAGCAACACTCGGTATTCGATTACATCATTGAGGAATAAACTAAAAGCAAAACAAAGCCAGCCTCAGAGGCACCCGGACACTTCAGAAAACATTGGCTTCCTAGTGAATCTATCCCAACATGCCATAAAAGAGCCAGCCAAGGATAAACAGCTTAAATAAGGATGCTACTTACCATTTGTTCAAGCATTATAAAGACAGTGGCTGAGCCTTTCCTCACCCTCAGGTGACAACGGTTGCCCAGCCACAGGTCCACCTAAAGTATGTGGCTTAGGAACTCCAAGACATCAGACCTTTTCTCTCTCTCATAGACACTGAAAGCAATCCCTTTTGGCAATTTCAAATATTTTTCTTCACAGCCATTTCGTTTAGAAACTTCAAATCCCCACAGCAAACCAATCACAGTGCCCTGCTGGTTCTACGAATATCATTTCGATCGAACCGAGATTTTCCAAAACTGTCAATGCCTGAGTGGAGTAACCAGGGTTCCAGGTGAATAGTACGATCTTGCCTGCAAGCTGTGTGCCTCTAGGCAAGTCACAACTCCTCTCTGGTCCCCCACAGGCCCACCCATAAATAGGAAATTAGATTAAATAATCTCGATGTGGGAGCAAAAATATTAGAAACAGGAAAAGAACAATTTGGCTTTGTTTCCTTTTATGAGTTGAATTTCAAATTAGTCAGGCCAGTGTTTCTATTTATTTTAGAGGCAAACCAAGAGTTGCCATTTTCATGGCTTCAGCTTTTGATTTTCGATGCTAAACAACAAAACCACGACCCCAAACTTCCTAGACTACGGGCTGCAGCCATTATGCACATTTTTCAATGGTAGGGTAGACTGTGTTAACACACATGACAAATGTCTACTCAGTTCCAAAAGACACAGGAAGGGGATGTGGAGTGGAAATGAAGGAATGGGATGGTACACACGGTCTGACTCAGTTTCTCCATCTATAAAATGAGGAGGGGATGGAAGTAGAAAAAATTCTCCAAGTTGTCTTCTGCTCCTAACTCCAGTATTGGGGATTCTGTGCTTCCTGCGCTCCCAACCCCACACCCCGCAGGGGCCACCCGTGCTGATGATGGTGTTGGAAGCATTAAGCAGTAGAGCTGAGGGCAAGAGAGAGCCTTTATAAAGGGACAAAGGCAAATGTCCCTCTGTGGACAAATCCCTTTCACTCTGAGTCTGAAAGGCCAAGGCAGGGGTGAGCAGGGTGAATGGAGGGGTGAGGACCCTCTTGTTACAGCCCTGCTCAAAGTGGACAGACTTAGCAGTGGAAGGAAATGAGTCAAAGAGACGCCCAGGGGCAGGGCTGGGGTGCCAGCACCAACAGACAACAGCCCTGGGGACCTATTGGCAGGTAAGGCCGAGTGGAAGGTGTTGGGTGATTGGCTGAGTCTACCATCTGAAACTCAGTTTTAAGCCCATGACAGTATCGTGTGTCCTTAATAATCAGCAGAAGGAATTTATACCTAAAGCCTTCTGCACTGGGGCTTTCTAGAATCAGGAAGATTTGTGAGGTTGGGATGATAGAGCCCAGGTGAGTCCATTCAGCTAAAATACCCAGTCAGGACAGCTCCGACCCACGAACCTCAGTTCCATATCTGATCTCCATAGACAGACAGCCAGACTTGCAGTCCCCTAACAAACAACACGTCAGCCTGATGAAACATTCTGGTAAGTTACAAAAATGTGGCTAGTGGCCAGAGAGGATGACAGAAAACAGTATCAGTTTGGTGTTTT